>CAUYQG010022091.1:0-13407 GCA_963574415.1 Tarsius wallacei
CACACAATTTTAATTTTATACGACTTAATTTCACACCATTCCTTCCCTTGAACATTAAACAAAGAAGTCAGTAAGTTTCAAAGTCAAAGTGTACATAAGTGTTCTGACCACAGATTTCCACCTGATCAAATGCAACAAGACCACTTTTCATTTTCCCTTCTTGAACTTCACATTCACCTTATTTATCCTTCCTTCAACACACACACACACACACACACACACACGCACACACACTCACCATCTGAACTGTTTGTGAAATTTTGTTTGTTTGTTTGTTTGTTTGTTTTTGAGTTGGAGTCTCACTCTGTCGCCCAGACTGGAGTACAGTGGCCACTCCCAGCCACCGCAGCCTCGACCTGCTGGGCTCCTGCGATCCTCCAGCCTCAGCCTTCCAAGTAGCTGGAACTACAGGCGCGCGCTACCACGCCCGGCTAATTCTTTTTTTTTTTTTGATTTATTGTAGAGATGAGGTCTCGCTTGCCCAGGCGGGTCTCGAACCCGCGGGCTCAGGCAATCCACTCACCTCGGCCTCCCAAAGGCGCGGGATTACAGGCTGAGCCACCGAGCCCGGCTTGTTTGTGAAATTTTTAAAGGAACAGCCTGAAAATGGATTGTAAGTACACTGGACATGGGACCTTAAGAATTGGAGACTTGGAGGCCTCCTATAATTAAGCCAAAGTAGAGAAAGTTTAAGAAAAACTGGAATGGCATACGATGGGGATCTCCCCCCCAAAAAAACCAAAACTATACTTTGGAGAGCGGGCTCCTTGTAGTACAGGCTTCTCCCACTAGGTAAGTGTTCTAGGAATCCATTGGCATCAGTGTACCAGCTAGCGTTGTGAGAGGCTGCGTTCAACTTCAGTGAATTTTTTTGGAGCGTCTTTCAATGTATTTGCTTATTTCATGATGGGTGATTTATGAGCACACTTGCCCATACTGCGCTGGGTGTTCAATGGTTTTTGACCCAGAAAGCATGAACCCCCAATATGGCATGACCCCCGTGTCCCACCCTCCCTGTTCATACAATCTTATCTGGGGCGACTTTTCTTTTTCTGTTTCCACGGATAAAAAATGTCCTCAAAGGGAAACGTCTTGTCAATGTGAAAGAGGTGAAACAAAAAACGGTAGAAGCACTAAATGACATCAAAATTGATAATAAGTTCAAAAACTGTTTTGAGCAGTGGAAAATGTATCTCAACAGGTATATAGCATCAAACTCTGCAGTACTGTGAAGGTGACTGAAGTTTACACATGTAAGATAAATACTCAATTTTTATAAATAAATTCTGGTGTTTTTTGGGTTTCTCCAGTAAAGAAATTCAGACATTTTTCATTTGACATGTCTTCCTTTTAATTAATAAGGAAGGTTCACTTCCTTGACTTGTAAGCACCAAGATAACAGAATACTCTTTAGAGTTTCTGGGGGGACAGAGAATGTTGCTGTGATGGTTTTAGTGGCGAGTGAAGCTGGTGGCCATGCTGCTGGCCAGTGATCCTCCATGATGAAGAAGCACCAGGAGTTGAATACAGGCCAAGAGTAATGACACAATGCTGATGGTGAGACCAGATGCTAAAAGCAACACCAGAGACTGAGCAGAAAGGCCTTGAGGTCATAGTGTGTGCAGACATCCTACATCTGATAACGTACAGAGGTGATAAGGATGAGTGAACTCAGGCTGCAGTTCTGCAACCCTCTCCAGACCTGCAAGTGTGGGGTTGGTCTCCAGTCAAACATGTGATGTGTGATCCACCTCATTTCACTTTGATGCCATCCTTCCCCTCATTTTTTCAATCCAAGTCCTCAAGTTTTGTTTCTCTCTATGCCTGACACCACACAAGTCTCCTATTTGCATCCCCAAATCTGTTATCTTTCCTTGGAAATCTTTCTTGATCACTCTGGGATCAAAGAAAATACCAAAGAATGACTGTACACTTTCCCAGAAATGCTGTGCATCATCTCTAATGTTTGCTAACACTTCTGTGGTGTTCATTCATGTTATTCACTAATTTTCAGCTCTCTTCCTTCTGGACTGTCAGCGAAGCTGGTTTCTCAGCTCTCTTAGAAGTGAGGCATCATCACTCGACCTGCTCTGACCAATGAAATGTGTGTGTCCTGCTTTAATGGCTAGTGTTTATCTTGGCAAATCTCTTCTCCCTTCCAAGGTGACCTTGTGGAGACAGAACCTCTGTTAGCCTGTGTCCCTGAGTGAACAATGAGCAGAACCCCTCAATGACTCATCTGGATAAGCAGTGTGAATACGAATGTCTGTTATATTAAGCAACAGTATAACCCAGCCTATACTGAATGATAGTCTATAACGTCCACTTTGGATCATAAATCCTTGGATAAAAACTGCCACTTATCTATGCTTCAAAACAATCCTAGTGAGGTAGTTAGTTTTGCCATTCCTTATTCCAATGAGGAAAATGAGGGGTGGAGAATACACATAATTTATTTAAGGACTGGCAGCTATTAAGTGGCAACACAGGAGTTGGCACCCAGATTTCAATACACATCCCACACCCTTTCCAATGTATTATGATGGCAGTTTACTCTTACATTACATGGGCAGGAAGAATACATTTGTTTTTGAAAATTAATAGAACAGAATTTGATAAGGTAATGAGAAAACACCACAAGCCAAACAAGAACATTCATGATGAAAAATACACATCAGTGTTGGGTCCATCTGCCAAGCTTTACAGCATTTTGTTTTGCTTGTGTTTTTTCTTTCTAGTCATAGAAATGGAGTGTGGTTATAGTGAAAAAAAAACCTGAGATTCTCCTATGACTATCACTTTCAGATTGGGCAAGTTGAACTTCATATAATTTGAATGTGAGGAAAATTTAAGTAATAATATTCTTTGAAATTTTAAGTGTGAAACATCATGCATATCAGAAACTATCTGAAAAGATACATACAATCATATCTATATTAATAAATAGAAAAAAGATCGAGATTTCTGCAGGTTGGGAACTTTAAAGTTTTGCTAGATATTCCTATGTGTTATGTGGGTACTTTCCAATATAAATGCACTTATCAACACTTGCAGGATTAACACACACAATGAGATGAAGAAATGCTAACCTCACAATTGAACATTGGTGAGATGGTAATATTTGGTAACTGCAACGAAAAACTAGGCCTGTGTGGCACTTGGCTTAGTTGAACAGCATCTTTTAATCTTTTGCAAAGCAGTCATGTTTCAGAGGATATTGTTCAGAAAAGGAAAAAAGTAAAATATGTTCCCTGTTTCACACTGCATATCCATCCCATTGAATTATTTTGTGATGTTTTTTTGTGGTGATGGCATATATTCAAAGCATTAATGATGAACTGAAATGATATGAAGGAAAAAGAGAGAGAAAGAGTATGCTATCTTAATTGAATATAATCATGAGTGTCAAATGTTCCTCAATTTTAAAAATTACAAACACGTAAGACACATGCATGAAGAAAGAAAATTAAATAACTATACATTTTTAGGCACTTTGGTCATTACTAAAGTAAAGATGAACACTTCAAAACTAAAATATTTAACCTCATCCTCTTATTTACAGAAAGGAAACTAGGTTTGGATCTCTTATTTCTAACTGATCAGCAATGTAGTTGTTGACCCACAGTCATGCTTTATTTTGAGGTATGATACAACGTTGGCAATAAGGCAATGGAATTATTTTCGTAATCCAATGACTAGTTTCTCTATAACCATATTCCATAATGAGCACCAAAAGAAAAGATTTGAACTTGGTAATTTTTATTTAAAACTTTAACTAGAAATTCTAAAAGCCTTCCTCTGAATATAACACAAAAGTGACATTTACAAAATTACTATGCATGTATGTTTCTGTATATCCATCCAAACATCCATCCACACACACACAACTCTTTGGTCCTGCACTTCTAGCCCTTAACTGGCGCACTCAGAATTCAGGGGAAAAAGTTGACAAATGGATACAGCTCTAGGGAATTCCGCTATTGCTTTCAGTTGCTTAGTGTGGAGGAAATAAACTCCAGATTCTCTCTACTATTTCTTTCCTCTCAAGTCCACTAAGAGGAGATTAACACTTGCATTTTGTTACAATGTTGGTCATCAGCAATAAAAGGAATGAGTTAATATAGGTGATAAATGTTTAAATGATACCCCTAAAAATCTTCAGTTAATTATTGAAAATCAAACTTCTTAAAAAAAAATACAGTGAATCACACAGTAAGTCTCAGCACTCAGGGATCACGTAATTAAATTGGTTTCCTTACTCTTCCTGATCTGAAAATGATTACAACTCTTAACAAATAAAACTAAAGCTTCATTATAAAAAGGAAGAAAATTATAGGATTCATGGTAAAAGGAACACTCTGTGTTCAGAAATATGTTTGGAGGAAATTGCTGACCATCTGCTTGAAGAGATTCCCACATAATCCCTGGGATATATGCCTTCACTAAAGTTTTGGTTTAAAGCTGACATTGAAGTGGCTGTGTATTGATTCCCATGGGTCTTGACTAAAATATAACGTTTGAATTGTGGCACATGGCAAAGAACTACCAGTTGAGTATTTAACAGGATTTAACTATATTTTTAAATAAAAATAGAACACCTTATTACAAGGGCAAAGAGAAAGTATTAAGCAATATTTAAAGAGATGTGATGATACAGCCACAATTATGTACTTTTAAAACGATTTAGCCGGGCTCGGTGGCTCAGCCTGTAATCCCACGCCTTGGGAGGCTGAGGTGAGTGGATTGCCTGAGTCCGCAGGTTCGAGACCCCCCTGGGCAACTTGGTTAGACCTCATCTCTACAATAAATCAAAAAACTAGCCGGGTGTGGTAGCGCGCGCCTGTAGTTCCAGCTACTCGGAAGGCTGAGGCAGAAGGATCGCTGGAGCCCAGCAGGTCGAGGCTGCAGTGGCTGGGAGCGGCCACTGCACTCCAGTCTGGGTGACAGAGTGAAACTCCAACTCAAAAAAAAAAAAAAAGCAAAACAACAAAAAAAGATTTAACTATTATCAATCACTGCTTTATTCAATCCAGTTCTTGTGCTTTAATTAATAGTTTACCTTTAACCTGATTTTGGAGTTATTTTTTCCTGCAGATTTTCTGTAGCTCTGTTATTTTTATGAGTGTTGTCAAGTATAACATTTCACAAGTATATTTTTCCCTTAAAGGGTATAACCAACAAATGCTCAAAGAGACTATTTTAATTGTCACAGAGTCTACTGGGTCAACAATAGTCCAGAACTTGATATCTAAATTCAGGCTCTTTCTGCCTTGGGATTTAAAGAAAGTGACAAAAAGCAAAACAAAACAAACCAAAACAAAACAAACTATATGACACATCCATGTGATTCCTGAAAGACTACAGGAAACTGAGCTCCTTTGGTGAAGAACGTTAACCTGTGTAAATATTTTTCCCCCAAAGAAGAGTTCACTTAAAAGTAGCTTTTCAGACTTTATTGTACACTTGGAAGGCAATCTTTTGAATTTGCACATAAACAATGAATAGTTTCTTTAGCTTTGCAGAAGCTTTTTGATTTGATGAGGTCTCACTTGTCTTTTTTTTTTTTTTTTTTAGTTGGAATCTCACTTTGTTGCCCAGGCTAGAGAGCAGTGGCATGCTCACAGTCACCACAGCTTCGACCTGCTGGGCTAAGGTGATCCTTTCGTCTCAGCCTTCTAAGTAGCTGGAACTACAGGCATGTGCTACCACACATGAAAAAATGCTCAGCCTCACTAATCATCAAAGAGATGCAAATCAAAACCACACCGAGACACCACCTAACTCCGGTCAGGATGGCCATCATCAATAACTCAAAAAACAACAGATGCTGGAGAGAATGTGGAGAAAAGGAAATGTTTCTATAATGTTGATGAGAGTGTAAGTTAGTACAACCTCTGTGGAAAATAGTGTGGCAATTTCTAAAAGATCTAAAAATCGTTCTTTCATACGACCCAGCAATCTCCCTTCTGGGAATATACCCAGAGAAACTCAAATCATTCTAGAAAAAAGATACCTGCTCACGCATGTTTATTGCAGCACTGTTCACAATAGCAGAAACATGAAACCAACTGTGCTGTCAATCAAAAGTGGACTGGATAAAAATAATGTGGTACCTATATACGATGGAATATTACATAGCCATAAGGGACAAAATTATGGACTTTGCAGCAACTTGAATGAATTTAGAATCTATCATCCTCAGTGATCCATCACAGAAACAAAGAACTGTGAACCACATGTTCTCACTCATAAATGGACCCTGAGCAATTATCACAATACTACAAGAAAGGGATTGGCAGTAGTGGAGGGGAGAGCACACAACATCAGTAAGGGTACCTGAACCCAAACCAGGCAAAGTGCGAGCCAATGGGAGGCCCAAACTTCACTTGTATGATGACCACTTATGTACCTAATCCTGAATTGTAACCCACATTAAAAAAAAAAAAATTATATATATATAAAATTAAGAGTAAAATAAGACTTTTTAAAAACCTAACAAAATAAAACCCAATAAACAGACTACTAGCAGCCATTTGGCCTACATCAGATCCAGAATGATGTGGAGAAATTGGAATCCTTATACATTGGCTAGTAGGAATGTAAAATGATGCAGCCACTGTAATAGTCACAGCAGCATTATTTATAACAGCCCAAACTGGAAATGACCCAAATATTTATCAACTGAAGAATGGATAACGTAAAATGTGGAATATTTCATAGAATGGGGTATTATTTGGCATGAAAGAAAGAAAGGCAGGCAGACAGTACTGATGCATGCCACAGCATGGATGAACGTTGAAACCATTACACTAACTGAAAACAGCCAGTCAGAAAAGGCCACATGTGTATGATCCCATTTATGTGAAATGTCTTGAATTGGTAAATTCAGATAAACAGAAAGTAGATGAGTAGTTGTCTAAGGCGGAGACTTAGGGGTGTGGGATTTGGAAGTGACTGCTAATGGCTATGTGTTTTCTATTCAGGGTGATGAAAGTGCTCTGGAATTAGATTGTGGTGATGTATGTATACATCAGTGAAAATGCCAAGAACCACTAAACCACACATTTTGAATGAATTTTGGGGTGTGTGAAATCTATCTCAATAAAGCTGTAAAAATAAGATAACCTTATGCTCTCTAGGTATAAAAATCTAAAACCATCATTTGGGGAGTAATTTGATTTGACTCTTTTATGATGTTGCTCATGATGATGATAACGATGATGACAATAATACACTGGTGGCTAGATAGAAGTGAAATACTACAGGAATATGTACTAAAGGAACTAATGAGGTGTGTTCTCTTTATGTTATATACTTTTATTACTTTTGCAGTTACATACTGAACATGTGTTACTTCCATAATCTGAAAAAAAGTATCACAGTTTTAAAAAGTTCTAAAAACAGAAGCTTTGGAGAAAGAGATGGATACGGCCTGTAGCGCAAGCAGGAGAAGATGGCTAGAACTAAGCTGAATTTTGTAGGGCAGACAGTATCAGACAGAGAAAGAGTCAGGGAAAGGCAACAGCTTTCTAAATAGTTGTTGTATTTCTAGCATCACTGCTTACTGTCTCTGGACTCTGGGGGGTGACATGTGTCTGTCTTATTTACCACTGGGTCTCTAGGGTATAGAACTATGTCCAGGACATGGGAGGTGTTCTATGACCATGAACTGAACCCATAAACAAACACGTGTTGCCAGAATTATTTTCCCACAATACAGACTACAGGTGGCAACTGCCTTTATGCGAATTAGAAAAAAGTGTCCCCCGTACCCTAGGTTGACGAAGTTCCTCTCTAGGATGTGTGGCTGGAGAGTCACTGCCTGGTCTCTCCCTGCCACCTGGCCAGTCTTTCTTCTGAGGGCCCTGCCCCCAACCGCATACAGTGTACACATGGCATGCCCCAGGGGCCAGCAGCCAATCCGACCCAGCTTATTGCTTATCATCATTTCCAACACCTATTCTGTGCTCACTCTACAGTAGTCCTCTGCTTCACTGTATAAGCGCCCTGTACTACTTTCTTTTTTTTTTTGAGTTGAAGTCTCACTCTGTCACCCAGACTGGAGTGCAGTGGCCGCTCCCGGCCCCCGACCTGCTGGACTCCGGCGATCCTTCTGCCTCAACCTTCCAAGTAGCTGGAATTACAGGCGCGCGCTACCATGCCTGGCTATTTTTTTTTGATTGACTGTAGAGATGAGGTCTCGCTAAGTTTCCCAGGCTGGTCTCGAACCCGCGGGCTCAGGCAATCCACTCACCTCAGCCTCGCCAAAGCGCGGGATTACAGGCTAAGCCACTGAGCGCGGCTCCCTGTACTACTTTCATCCCACCAAATCAGTGACTTCATGCCAAACACCTACCACTAAAAAAAAATGAGCCATCCACATTCTAATGTTGTCCTCAGTGACTGTCCAAGACCCTCTCTCTTGTCCTCACATGCTCCCATTCACACTACCCTTCCTGTCTTAGACTAAGCAGATATACCAGCTTTTCACTTCTAGCTTTCTCCCCCGCCCCCATTTTTTGGTCTTGGTCCTCTTTGTACAATTTTCCTGGACGCTTTGGTTGAAACAGGCCTTCTCAGCCTCCTCAGGCAGAATCCACAGTTAGTCTTGAGGGAGAAAAGATGAGAGGAAAGCTGACTTTTGAGGGGAGGGGAGACCAGCTTTGACTATACTGGGTTGCAGTGAATGATCTGTGTGCACACATGTGCTTATGGGACTGTGTAGTAAGGCACGTCCGTGACACAAACAAGCCCTGTGCCGTTCTAGTAAGTTCTCCCTCCCACTGTGCACCGTCCCCACCCGTGGTTAGTCTCCAGCCAACAAAAACAAAATCACTCATAAAATTAATGGAAACAATCTGCTTTTTTTCTTGCCATAGAAAGGATTTTTTCTTAATTACTTTTTTTGGAGCTTTGAATCATATATCCTGTAGCTTGATTAAATCCTTTAGAAGTCAACTGATCATTAGAGTTTGCAGCGTGACTCTTAGAGCTGGTGTTTACTTGTGGCACATAAACAGACATGCCTTGGGAAGCTCCCCATCAGCTACGGTAATGAGCATATGCTTTCCCTCTCTGGGGTAAAATTGATTCCGCAACATTTTTGAGAAAATAGGATCTGGTTAAAATTGTTTATAAAAACAGAGTTGCTGAATAATCTCTTGTGGTACAAAGTTAGGTTTTCTAATATGAATCTCTTATATTTGTGTGGGTCTTTTCCTTGACTTTACATCCATAACTTTTCCTTTTGTTCTCTCCAGTTCTCCTTAAAGGAAGCATGATGGGTGCTAGGTGCATACAGTGGTAAAAAGGAAGCACATACCATTCATGTAAGAAAGGGGAGATCATAACTAACTATACATACCTACTTGCTTATAATATAAAGATGTATGCCTTATATTCCTGGCCTCTTCCTTATATAATTTTTTAAAAATTTTATGATCCACTTTCTATTAAGCCATAAAAATTACATAAAGAGAGGAAGAAACAGGAATAGAAGGTAGACTTCTTCGAACATACCTTGTTTTATAGATCTGACTTTGGAACTATAAATTTATCTTATAATATTATTAAGTGAACAAATTTAAAAGGTAATCCTAAAAATAAAAAATAAACCTATCTACCTTGTTGGTGGTATATGTGGAAAATTACTGCAAGTGATTTTAAAACAGGAATTTGACTTTGGTACTATAAATATGTATTTATCTTGGGATACCCTAATAAAAACAAAGGATCACAAAAAGAGAAAAAAGAAGAGAAAAACAGCGAATCATTTTCATTAATCATTATGCCAATCTGAGGCTGATGTGTGTGCAGTGTGGGATAAAGCAGATAAGTAATCCTTTTGCCATAATTTTCAGCATGTAGAAAGGAGATATCACTCTAAGATCAGCGAGGTTAAGTAAAAACTCTGTAATCTTGAATTTGGAGTGTAACTATCAGTACAAACTCGTAATGTATTTCATTTCTAAAAGAAACACACATGTCGTAATCTGTCTTTGGAAAAGGTCTAGAAACAATGGTCGACCTGGTAACAAAGTACATCTCTAGCACTCAGGCTGTGGTCTCACTGTAGAAAAGGCTGATTCCAGGTCTGGAGCAGAAAACAAATCAGATGAGTCTGCAACACTCCGTGATACCAGAAAGAAAGAAAGCTATCAGAGAGTATTAGGTCTTGTCAAAAGCAGTCAGAAGGCCACTTAAGAATCTCCTACTGGCCAAAAAATAACCCAAATAAATCAAAACACATTGATCACCTTGGGAGGATATTAGGACTCCACACATTATTTTGAAAAGAGAAAGAACCAAACCTTTATTGTATCTTTTCTAAATAAAAGGTTCCTCGGGGTAACAAAATAACTTATGAGGTGAAGTTTCTCTTTATAGAAATATCCCAGCTAATAAATTAAAAGAAATGATAGAGTCAGAATACCATCATTACGCAATCCTTAGTGAATTATTAAATCTAAGCAATGATCATTACCAGCTATGAACGTATACATCATCACCACAAAATATTCTTGCTAAAAATTAACCCTAATTCTGATAAAAAGTCTTGACATAAGTATCTATTTGTAGAAAATATGGGAGAGAGAGGAACATGTTAAAGGACACCACGGGAATGCCATCAGCAAAACTGACGGTGGGAAACTCTTAAGGACAGTGACTTGGTTTCTTTCACAAAATTTTAAGGAGAGAAAAAGGTGAATCGAAGGAAGGGGAGAGGGAGAAAGAAAGAGGCATTTTGTGTCCTAAACATCTATCAAAGCATCTTTCATGAAAAAACATTAAAGATCAAGGGGGAATCTCTGGTTGCATTAATTATCTGGTCATGTTTCTATACTTCAGCTGACCAGGGGAGTTGGAAGTCTGTGGATCCATTACAAAGGATCCTATTACACACTTAACACAGTGTCCATGATTTCCTGGTAGTTAAGTGCAAAAAAAAAAAAAAAAAAAAAAATCAAGAACAGAAAGAGGCGCATTTAATGATAGCATTGGCTATCATTGACTTTTCAACTATTGACTCCCTAATCAAAATTAACAACACTGATCTCTCGACCAGCCTCTTTCATGCTAGATCAGCAGCAAGAACAGGAATCAACAGAGTTGAGAGCATTAGACATGTGCTTTCATAAAAAATCCAGTACGTTATCTACCCACTAAACCACCCATAGAGATTAGGGAGGCCTTTTGGCTCAGGCCCAACTATCTGCAGAAGTCCTGATTAGCCTTTGAATGATATTTATTGTTTGGTGTAATTGAAAGGAAAGCCATTCTGCCTACTTATTCATCTGTAACATTAAAATAAAAACAAAAAGTAAAACAAAGCACCAACAACCTAATAAAGATACAAGGATACACATCTTATACATTTGCTAGCACTTCTAGAATTGAAATCTGATTATTTTATTATTCTTCACTCTTTTTTACTTGACCACTTCATAAATGCTTGTGTTAAACTATGCACCCTGTGCATATTCTGAAAAGTGAGATAGGATGTTTTAAATCATGAATTTAAATAGTAACAAAGAACATAATGTTTGGCTTATGAAGAATATTGACATTTTAAAATAAATATTTTGTGTCATTTTAAAAAATGGGTCCAATGGAGTATAATAATTTAATCCAGTAACCTCCATTTAAAACATACACAAATAAATTGTTCTTTCACAGTTGTAAATTTCACATCAAATGTTTTTCCCCTTTAACTAGGACCTTCATTGCAATTCCCTTATAGAAGTTTATCTTAGTATAATATACTCTTACTCTAGAACATCTTTATTTATTACTCTAAGATATTCCATAGCATAAATATGTACACACATTCAAGTTTAATTATTAAGAATTTCCTAGACAATAATATTAAATTCATTTAAACATTACTTCTGAGTTGAATTACCATCACAATTATTGACATGTAGTTGATCCAATTAACAAAACAGTACAAATATGAAAAAAATTATTACAAGCAAAACTAAACTTTTTTTTTCTTTTTGTAGAGACAAAGTCTTGCTATTGCCTAGGCTGGTCTCCAACTCCTGGGCTCAAATGATCCTTCTGCCTTAGCCTCCCAAAGTGCTGGGATTACAGGCATGAACCACCAGGCCCAGCCTATATATATATATACATATTTAAATTTATATGTTTTCTCCCAGACTAGTCTTGAATTCCTGGGCTCAAGTGATCCTGACACCTCAGCCTGCCAAAGAGCTAGGATTACAAGCATGCACCCCCACCCCTCAGACCTAAACTATTATGGGAAACGCATCTATCTCTTAATGAGGTAGACGAGAATGGCTACTCTTCTCTTCAAGTTAGTTGACGTATCCCTGGAAGAATAGTACATGTTTTTTCTAGATCTGAGAAGAATGTTGCTGGTAATTTGATGGGTATTGCATTAAATCTGTATATTGCCTTAGGTAAGATGGACACCATCACAATGTTGACTCTTCCAATCCATGAGCATGGGCTATTTTTCCACTTGTTTGTGTCATCTTTGATTTCTTTGAGCAGTTTTGTAGTTTTCATTGTAAAGGTCTTTCACGTCTCTGATTAGGAAGATGCCAAGTTATTTCTTTTTTGTGTGTGTGGCTATTGTGAATGGGACTGTGCTTTTTATTTGGGTTTCTGTTTGTTTATTATTGGTGTAAAGAAATGTGATTCTCTTTTGCACATTTATTTTATACTCTGAGTCTTTGCCAAAGTCTTTTATCAGTGCAAGGAGGTTTTTGACAGATTCTCTTGGGTTTTCAAGGTACACAATCATGTCGTCTGCAAAGAGAGATAACTTGACTTCATCTTAAACAATACAGGAATTCATATGGAAACACAAATGACCAAGAGTAGCCAGAACTATCCTCAGCAAAAAAAAGAAAGCAGGAGGTATCACACTACCAGACTTTAAACTTTACTATAAAGCTACAATAATCAAAACAGCTTGGTATTGGTACAAGAACAGGCATATAGGCCAATGGAATAGAACTGAGATTCCAGAAGCAAAACCTCAATTTCTCAACCAACTCATCTTCGACAAAGCCTCCAACAACAACCACTGGGGAGAGGACAATCTATTCAGTAAATGATGCTAGGAAAACTGGCTGACCACATGCAGAAGATTCAAACAAGACCTCTGTCTATCCCCATACACAAAAATTAACTCTAAATGGATCAGAGACCTAAATGTAAAACCTCAAACCATAAGAACTTTAGAAAATGCAGGACACACCCTTATGGAAGTTGGAACTGGCATCCAGTTCCTGAGCAAAACCCAAAACGCACGGGCCATAAGAGATAAGATAGACAAGTGGGACCTCATTAAACTGACAAGCTTCTGCAAAGCCAAAGAAACCATCAAGAGAGCAGGGAGACAGCCCACAGACTGGGAAAAAGTGTTTGCCAACTCCA
>CAUYQG010022092.1:0-29088 GCA_963574415.1 Tarsius wallacei
GATTTGAGTTCTTCAGGGTATATTCCCAGTAGGGGGATTGCAGGGTCATATGGGAGGTTGATATTTAGGGTTTTTAGAAATCGCCATACTGTTTTCCACAGAGGTTGTACTAGTTTGCACTCCCACCAACAGTGTAGAAGTGTTCCCTTTTCACCACACCCTCTCCAGCAATTATTATTTTTTGAGTTATTGATAATTGCCATTCGGACGAGTTAGGTGGTATCTCAGTGTGGTTTTGATTTGCATCTCCTTGATGATTAGTGAGGTTAAACATTTCTTCATGTGTCTGTTGGCTGCTTAGATATCTTCCTTTGAGAAGTGTCTGTTCATATCTTTTGCCCACTTTATAATGGGGTTGTATATTTTTTTTCTTTTCAGCACGTTTGAGTTCCTTGTAGATCCAAGATGTTAAGCCTTTGTCAGACCTGGAGTTAGCAAATACTTTTTCCCAGTCTGTGGGCTGTCTCCCTGCTCTCTTGATGGTTTCTTTGGCTCCTGCTCAATATAGTATTGGAACTCCTAGCTAGAGAAATCAGAAAAGAGAATTTGATTAGGGGTATCCAAATAGGAAAAGAGGAAGTCAAGTTATCCCTCTTTGCTGACGACATGATTGTGTACCTTGAAAACCCAAGAGAATTGGTCAAAAGCCTCCTTGCACTGATAAAGGACTTTGGCAAAGTCTCAGGGTATAAAATAAATGTGCAAAAGACAATTGCAATTCTTTACACCAATAATAAACAAACAGAAACCTAAATAAAAAACACAATCTCATTCACAATAGCCACAAAAAAATGAAATACCTTGGCATCTTCCTAACCAGAGATGTGAAAGACCTTTACAATGAAAACTACAAAACACTGCTCAAAAAAATCAAAGATGACACAAACAAGTGGAAAAATATCCATGCTCATGGATTGGAAGAATCAACATTATAAAGATGTCCATTCTACCTAATGTAATCTACAGATTTAATGCAATACCCATTAAACTACCAGCAACATTCTTCTCAGAGCTAGAAAAAACAATACAGGAATTCATATGGAAACACACACACCCAAGAATAGCCAGAACAATCCTCAGCAAAAAAAAAAACAAAGCAGGAGGTATCACACTACCAGACTTCAAACTTTACTATAAAGCTACAATAATCAAAACAACTTGGTATTGTACAGGAACAGGTATATAGACCAATGGAATAGAATTGAAATTCCAGAAGCAAAACCTCAATTTCTCAACCAACTCATCTTCAACAAAGCCTCCACAACCCACCACTGGGGAGAGGAGAACGTATTCAGTAAATGGTGCTGGGAAAACTGGCTGACAACATGCAGAATATTAAAACAAGACCTCTATCTATCCCCATACACAAAAAATTAACTCTAAATGGATCCAAGACCTAAATGTAAAACCTCAAAACATAAGAACCTCAGAAAATGCAGGACACACCCTTATGGAAATTGGAACTGGCATCCAATTCCTGAACAAAACCCACAGGCCATAAAAGATAAGTTAGTCAAGTGGGACCTCATTAAACTGACACGCTTCTACAAAGCGTAGAACTTTCTTAAGCATCTCCCGAAGGGCAGAGCGTTCGGTGGCATATTCTCTTAGGGATTGGATGTCGCCTTTATTAGTGAAGTGTAGTTTGGTGGGGTAGCTAAGTCAAGCTTAGCTTGGCTGTAATTGCTTTTCTTTAAGAATATGAAAGATGGGACCCAAGTCCCTTTTGGCTTGTAGGGTTTCTGCTGATAAGTCTGCTGCAATTCTGATGGGTCTTCCCTGGTAGGTAGTCTGTCCCTCTTATCTAGTCAAATTTAGGATTTGTTGTGTTTTTTTTTTTTAATTTCATGCTTACCTTGCAAAGATGAATTATTTGGTGTCTTGGGAAGATCTTCTCATGTAATACACTGCAGGGGTTCTCTGGATCTCCTGAATTTGCATGGTTGCCTCTCTAGATAGATAAGGAAAATATTCTTGGATGACCTCTTGGAATACTTGTTCCAAGGTGTTCTCAATTTCCCTTTCTATCTCAAGGATGCTAATCAACCATAGATTTGGTCTTACATAATTCCAAACCTCTCATCAGCTTTGTTCATTCTTCTTGAACCTTTTCTCTTTGTTTTTGTTGGACTGGTTTAGTTCAATATTCTGATCCTCAAGTTCAAAGATTCTTTTCTCTGCCTGGGTCATTCCAATGCTCAAGATTGTCATGGTGCTTTGAAATTCCAGGAAACAACTCTTTATTTCCAGGAATTTCAACTGAACCTTTCTTGTATTGGCCAGCTCAGGTTTTATCTCCTGTACTGTTTTCGTTGCCTGAGTGATCTAAGTTTCTGTCTTCTCATGACTTTCCATCACAGTTTGTGCCACCTGTAGTCTAAATTTTATGTGTATCATCAGGGACAGGTCATTCTGGATGAGTTTTATTTCTTGGGATCTGGGAAGACCTTTTGTGGGTAATGCCTCATTAAAGCTTTGGGGATTACCAGTGTTTTTTTTCACTTGTTCTTTCTCATCTGTGAGGACAGACTCTTCTTTTTTATTATTTTTTGTTTGTTTGTTTTACTATTGCTTTAGTTAGATAAAGCTGCCACTGTTAGGGTAGACTTTTGTGGGATTTATTTTTTATTTTTAATCTTTTTTTAATCTCGTGGGAAGCTCTCTTGTTGTATTGCACTCCTTTTTCCCTTGGGGGTGGTAGTCTGTGAGGTCTTGACCACTGTGGGTTCCGCTGCTCTTCTTGATTTAGCTGCCCTAGAAGGCTGCCACAATTTGGCTGGTGTTGGAGGGTGCCCACAAGGTCTCTGGGAGACCCTCTGGAGAAGCTCTATGATGCCTCAGTTTATGGGCTGGTTTACGAGGTGCATGGTGGCATGGACTTTGTTTTTATTCCCTTCTCAGGGGTTGTAGTATTGTCTCAGATATTGTAATGGGCTCTCTCAGTTGGCCTTCAGTCAGAAGGTGTCACTTTGAGGCTACAGCCAGCTGTGATGGCTGTTGTGGGCTTCTTTGCTTGGCCATTCTTTCCCTAGGGAATTGCACAGATGACTTAAATGAGGGGTATTATACGGGAATGACCAAAAATCCTCAGTCCCTGGGATTTTAAGGGGATTTGGGGGGAAAGCTAGTTGGCGAGGATTTGTCAGACTGGGCTGTTCTCTGGCCCTCCACCACAACTGCTGGCACAGTAGGCTGCCCTAATGGGAAATGGCACTCTTTACTGCTATGGTCATGCCATGTGGTTGGTTGAGCTCTTTCTGATTTACAAAAGAGTTCACACAGAGACAGAGGGTCGCCAGGACAGCCAGCTCCCCCTCCTCTTCCACCTTTAGTTCCTCTTCCCTTGACTGAGGTTGTTGGTGCTCAGAATTTGAAGTTTCTTTCTGCAGCAACGTTTTTCCCATGGGTTAGGACCAGCTGGTCTGCGTCCTGATACCTAGCTATGAGCATGGAATGGGGATAAGGAGGGAGGATTGGCACCTGGCCACTCTGGAAGTGCTGCAGGAATGGCAGAGCTATCTGCTGTCCAAAAGTGTTCATTTGGGGAAAGAAGGGTTACCAGGAAATCCTACCAACTCCCTCCCTTCTCTTGTGAGAGGCTGCTCCACATTCAGAATTCAAAAACTCTTTCAACAGCAGAATCTCTACTGCAGCTTGCCCCAAACTGGAGCTGCCTACAGAGGTGGAACCTGCCCTTAGGGTGAGTGAAGACAGCTAGGGTTCTTTACTGGCCTAGAAGCTGTTCCCAGTCTAGGAACTGCCTCCAGGGAAAGAGTTCTTAGAGATGGAGATGGCTTATCCATGGGCATTCAGAGATTGGATAGGTTCACAGCTCCACGTAGGCTCTGGTAGCAGTAGCTGTGCTATATCCATGTTGTTTCCCTTGTGAAACTGGAATCCTTTAAGGCAGGGAGAGGTCTTCCCTGTCCATGGCAGTAGCAAGCACTGTGTCCTACCTTCCTTCACCTTTTCCCACATCCTGAGGCTGCACTCTGTTTCCATTGTGAGCTGGGTGAGGAGGGGGCTTGTGGCTCCAAGGCCAGCTGCCCATTCTCTCTCATCCCTGCCCTCTCTGAATCCTGGTGGTCTTCTGCAGGATGTGGGATTCATCCTTCATCTTAACCTGCTCAAACTGCTGGAGGTCACTGACTTCTGGGGCTCCCTTCTTTGGTTTATTCTGTGAGCAAGGCACCAGTTTGCTTCTTCTAGATGGCCATCTTGAGACTCCTCCAAATTCTGAGATTCTTGAGAAAGAATAGTACTATTGAAATGAAGTACTTTCTTTGTAATACAAGTAGTAGAGATATTTTATAAAGAAACACGTATATTTTGAGCACCTACTATTAAAAATTACTGATATATGAGTATACTAAATATGAATGTTTTCTTTCTATAAATGAATAGCTGGAATATTTCTCAAGAACATATTCCATAGTAATTTCTAAAATTGTCAGGTAACATTAATAACTCATTGATAAATACTTATATAAATACTATAATGTTTCCTGTTACAGTATGGTTTAGGAGAACTTTTTTTCTCTTCAAACTTACTGTAAGAGATTTTGGTTACCCTAATTTTTCTTTATAATTATTATTTCTATTGAATATAACAAGTAAAGACAACTTGAAATATTCTAACTTTTCTCTGATGTCAATGCAAGGCAATTCAACCATTCTGGATCCAGAATTTTCTAAATCATAAGTCTTAGTCAACATAATCTGATTTGGAATGATATCATATTTCTTGCCCTAATGCTTTACTGAGAAGGACATTAAAGCAAAAGACAGGTGATGAAAGCTCTCTATTTTCAACATCTTCATAACCTGGTTGAATATGATAGATTGGCTAGCTTATTGATTTAAGAATGATCAGTAATATTATTTCTCCTAAAGAAATATTAAGATGATTCATAACAGATTTGAAACCCGATTTCTAGCTTCCTGTAAAAATGTGTACAATTTCATAAGTTTGACTCTCTAAATTTTTACTTGGGAAACATCGTTTTATGCACACAGGGGGTCTCAACTTTGTAGTTACCCAATATTTTTGTGACTGGATTGCCTATATGTATACTTAGGCATATATTTATACACACACACACATATGTATGTGTGTATATACATATATTTACACATACATACATTTATATTTGCACCATGGACCCAATGGATTCCTTCAAGGGTGAAGTAAGTATGTGCTTAGTCGATAGCAATTTCTATTCTGATTTATTCTCATTAAAATTTATTTCCTAAACTTTGATAATTCATTTACTATGTTTGTGGGTTTTTTCTTTATCTTTTTTTATCACAAATTATTATTTAGTTATATTATTTATACTAAAATAGCTTTATTTTAAACAAAAATATACTCATATCACAAGTAAATGTATTAGATATGAACAAATTTAATACAAAACCTTAAGAGTTTGTAAATAATCATAAAAAGTCCCCTTCCCAAAGGAGACATCAAAAAGTCTCATGTCCAGTTACTGTATCAAGATCAAATGCCAGAATCTTTGGTGATAAATGGCTATCTCCACAAGATTCAGGTCTTGGGGGTGGGGGAAGGGGTGGGGGCGGAGAGGAGGTGGGCATGGAAGAATGATTTAGAAATTGAAATATAAACTCTTATCTCACTTTCCCCACCATATCCAAAAGACAATGATGGAGCAAGAACTTAGTAACTGGAAGAAACAGATAAACAAAAACTCCTCTCATTTGTAAAAGGAAAGAATGGTAAACAGACAACAGTCACTGGACCAAAATGATGATTAAATCCTGCCAGGCAGGTCCTATGAGACAACTGCCCTGGAAGTAGAGACAGTCCCTGGCTGTCCTTTCTGGGGGAATTCCCTGTGTCCATTATTCTCTAGGGTTTCTGGCTCTACTTTCTGGAGGCTCTTCCTTCTTATTTAGTTTCCATGGGCCACATCTGAAGTGGACATTGGAGAAATTTTTCTCCTTGTATTCATAGTTTCTTTGTAACCTAGATTTTGTGGAGCAAAGATGAAACTCCAGGATTGTATAAAGTCATGGATATTTCAAGCCAGACTTCTGATTTCTTTGGTAAAACAAGTCCCTCCAAATCTTCATAGACACTGGTCTAATTCCTTCAACCAGTTACGTGTATTTGTAACCAGACAAAGATAGAGAAAGTCATTTCTAGACAAAATACTTGGACCTGCTTTATTTCTTTAATTTCTCACACTTCTCTCTCTCTCACTCTCCCTCTGCTCCCCCATCACCCTCCTTCTCCTCCTTCTTCCCTTTCTCCCTCTCTCTTTCTCCATGTAACATATGAAATACTATTAATGAGAGCTTCTGATTAAGTTATAAAGCAGCATAAGATGTAATTGTAAATTTCCTCTTTTTATCTTTTTTTTTTATTATGAAATCTGTCTCTGATTTTTCCTTGGGGAAAAAACGATAAGGCTTCTTTTTCTTTGTTCCAAAAGCACGAAAAGCATGTGTGATTTTTGTGTTTAAACACATCTGGATAATAGTAGAGGACATGAAAATTAATAGAATGTTGGTTCTGAAACAGTTTAGCTCGCATTATAAACACAAAGCATTTCAATATGAAATATGTCGCCCCAGTAACTATTACTAGATTACAAATCACCCTGAAACATAGAGGTGTAAAACAATAATTTTATAATGCTTACGGTCTGACCAAGAATTCAAAAAAAAGGCAACAGGAATGGCTTGTTTTTACTCTACAATATTTAGGGCCTTAGCTGAGAAGTTTGAAGGCTTGGAGAGACCCAACAGCTGGGAGAGGGAATCATTGGGAGTTCTTTATACTCATATGATTGGTGGTTGATGCCGGCCGGATATCTGCTGGAAGCTTTAGCCCATCTATCAGCCAGAAACCTGTGAGGTTTTCCATGTGGCCACTCTGTGGGTAATTTGGGCTTCCTCAAACAAATTATCCAAGAGTAAGGGTTCTGAGAGAACAAGGGGGAAGTGCATGACATTTTTGTACTCTAACCTTTAAAGTCATAGACTGGAACTTCTGTAGTACTTTTTCGTTAAAGCAGGTATAAAGGCCTCCCAGATTCAAATGAAAGAACATAGACCCCACCATTTGATGGGAGCAGTGTTGAGGTTACGTGGTAAGACAAAGTGGATTTGAGATATTACTGCAGCCAGCTAACTCTGAGTATAGATTTTATTCAAATAGTTAGTGTCCAAAACATTTGCTTCTAATTTTATGTTAAATTAATTTTTAATGAATTTATTTGTTGGTATTTTTATGTGAATTCTTACTAAATTATTCTCTATTAAGAAAAATAATACACTAGTATCAAACATTAATATATTTGCAGATATCCCGACACAGAAGAAATCATTCACAGCATGTTTTGAAAGATGTCATCCCTCCGTTGGAACAATTGGTGAGTGATGATTTCACTATATTCTTGACCTACTGATACAAAATAAATTACCCCAAAACTCAGCAACTTAAAGCAGCATATGTTACTGTTTCATGCTTCTGTGAGTTCAGGAATCAGGGTATCACTTAGCATAGTCTTCTAGTTCAGAATCTCTCAAAACTATGCAAAGTGCCTGCCAGAACTGGGGTCACATCTGAAGGTTTGACTGGGGAAAGTATACTTTCAAACTTATGTATGTGACTATTGGCAGAATTCAGTCTTTCAGGGCTGTTGGCCAAGACTTCTCTCTCTTCCTTGCCATGGACTTCTGCAACATGACTGCTTCTTCAAAGCATGCAAGCTGAGAAGGCAAAGAGTGTGCTAGCAAAATGGAAGTCAACATTCCTTATAACATAGTCATGAAAGTAACATGCCATCAACCTTGCCGTATTATTTTGGTCAGAAGCAAGCCACTAAGTCCTGTTCACTTAAAGGAGGAGGATTGCATAAGGGTGTGAATAACAGAAACCAGAGATTACTGGGAACTTACTGAAAACATTGATGGTTTTTTGTTATTGTAGCTGTAAGGATACATTAATTCCTTACCTGTAGATTCTAACTTCATATGCACAGCATTTTCCACCCATTTTTGTGTATTGTTATTTCCTAATGCCTAGAAGGGTTCCTGAAACATTGTAAATAACATGCATGAATAAAGTGTTAAAAAACATATAAGCCCTGACTGGGCACAGTGACTCAAGCCTATAATCCCAGCACTTTGGGAGGCCGAGGTGAGAGAATTGCCTGAGACCAGGGATTCGAGACAAGCCTGGGCAACTTGATGAGAACTCATCTCTACAATAAATTAAAAAATTAGCTGGGCGCAGTGGCTCGTGCCTATAGTTCCAGTTACTTGGATGGCTGAGGTGGAAGGATTGCCTGAGCCCAGCAGGTCGAGGCTGCAGTGGCCATGAGCATGCCACTGCACCACTCCATTCTGGGCAACAGAGCCTCCAACTCAAAACAAACAAACAAACATATAAGCCCAAGCTTTCTGACATATTATGATACTTCTTTAACAACCTCCTTTTTGATAAGTATAATGTCATTTCCTCCATTCTCATTCCACTTGTCCTTCCTGCTGTATTTTATTAGTCAATATGCTTCTGTCCCATTGGCTTACAGGATTCTGAACAATGATGTCTGTATTCATATCTATCTCTGTCTGTTCCCTCCCTATTATCTTAGATATGTCTTATCCTCAATACCAAGCATATTTCTTTTCTTGGTGAAGTTCTCTAATTTTCCTTGGCTTTAAATGTTCTTGTTCTCTCATTCTCACTCCAGTGCTTTATTCTTACTTTAGGATAAAAATTCCTCAAAACAATTGCCTATCTTGGATATCTCTAATTCCTCCCCTCCCTTTATCTCTTGAATCAACTTTATTTTCAGTCTTTTATCTAAATCACTCACCTCTTATTCAGGTCACTAATTGTCTCCATATTGTTAAATCCATCAGTGATTTCTCAGTTCTCTTCTTAGTAGATCCATCTGAATATTTAATCCAACTGATATCTCTCTTTTTGAAACATTTTCCTCACATGGCTACTAGTAAACTACTTTCTTATAGGTCTCTAATTAACTGAATGACCAATCCTTTTTTGTCTCCTTTTCTGTTCCCTCTTCAGCTTGGAGTTCAGTACTTAACTTTTCTTCTTTCTCTCTAGAGTCATTCCCCAGAGCTTTAGATACCAAGTTACACTATTTCCTTCTAAATTTCACTCTTCAATATAAGACCAGGTGTGGTGGCTCATGTCTGTAATCCCGGTACTTTGGAAGCCGAGGTGGGAGGATTGCTTGAGGCCTGGAGTTTGAGACCAGCCTGGGCAACATAGCAAGACCTCGTCTCTACAAAAGAGTAAAAAAAATTAGCCAGGTATGTTGGCGCACTCTTGGAATCCCAGTTACTTGGGAGGCTGAGGTAGAAAGATCACCTGAGCCCAGAAGTTCGAGGCTACAGTGAGCTATAATCGTGCCACTGAACTCCAGTCTGGATGAAAGAGTGGAATTCCAACTCATAAAAAAAAAAATAATAGTAATAATAAATAAATTTCTATCTTTAGTATGGACCACTGCTTTAACTCCAGTACTGTATACTGTACCGTTTTTATTCTTACGTATAGCATACATCTCAAACTTAACATAACCTAAATAGATACTGATTTTCACCCAAACCTGTTCTCCCAGTCTCCCCCATTTCGTAAGAAGCTGATTCCATTCTTCTAGGTGCTTCAGTCAAAACTCTTAAAGTCATCTTTCAGTTCTTGTTTCTCTCATAACATAAATGAACATCAAAGAACCGTGTTCCGCTCTGTCTTCAAAATGCATCCAGAATCAGTTCGTTTCTCGCCACCCTTATGCTATATCATCTGTCACCTGATTTATTGAAATAGCCTCCCTAACGGTCCGCCCACTTTCACCCTTTTTCTCTACTGTTTATTTTCAACACTACAGCCAGACTGATCTTGTTAAAATGTAAATTAGATTATGTTCCTTATCTTAGTCATTTTGGTGCTGTAATAGAGTACTAAAGAGAGGGTGGCTTATAAACTACTGAAATGTATTTCTCACAGTTCTGGAGGCTGGAAATCCAAGCTCAGGGTTCCAGCATGATCAGGTCCTGGAGAGAGCCTTCTTCTAAGTTGCAGACAGCTGATTTCTCCTTGTATCTTCACATGTCAGAAACAGTGTGAGACAGTCTTCTGGGATCCCCTTTAAAAAGGTGCTGTTCTCATGACCTAATTTCTTCTCAAAGGCCCCACCTTCTAACATCATCATCTTCGGGGTTAGGATTTCAACATATAAATTTTAGGGAGACACAGACATTAATTCTATCATATTACTCTTTGACTCAATAACTCTCTGTGGCTTTGTCCATTTCAGATAAAAGCTGAAAAATGTCCAGTGGTTTGTCAGGCCCTGGGGTCATTCCACCAGCTTTTTCCTCTGCCTATTACAAAATAATTCATTTGATGTTCAGAAATTTGTACTTCTCATTTGTTTATTTGCTTCATATTATGCTGTAATATCACCTCTCTAGATGGGCGTCCCCTAATCTCCCTAAAAAATAAAATAAATGAATAAACAAGAAACCCCACTGTTTCCATTCACACTCCCTTTCTCTTACCAAATTTAATTTTCTCTAGACCTTACCACCATGTGGTGTGCTACATGATTTCTTTTTATTTAGTTGTCATCCCATTAGAACGTAAGTTCTTTGAGGACAAGGATATTGTCTCCTATGTTCATTACTCTATTCCCATGACTATAAAGATTGCTAGAATGGTAAGAATTCAGCAAATGTGTGTTGAGTAAATGCATAATTAAAAAGTTAGCGACTTTTGTTTTTACTTTCAAGCTTATAATTCACAGGCTTGTATACTTTCTCTTCCTAATTTTATCCTGTGTCTTCAAGTTTTTGTTTGTTTGTTTGTTTGTTTTGAGTTGGAGTCTCACTCTGTTGCCCAGACTGGAGTGCAGTGGCACGCTCCCAGCCACCACAGCCTCGACCTGCTGGACTCCAGCGATCCTTCCTCCTCAGCCTTCCAAGTAGCTGGAACTACAGGCGCGCGCTACCCTGCCCAGCTAATTTTTTGATCTACTGTAGAGATGAGGTCTCGCCAAGTTGCCCAGGCGGTTCTCGAGCCCGCGGGCTCAGGCAATTCTCTCACCTCGGCCTCCCAAAGTGCGGGATTACAAACTGAGCCACCAAGCCTGGCCATGTCTTCAAGCTTTAATTATTCATTTGTTCTAGAATGTCTCCGTGTCATCACAGAAGTGAAATCTTGCTTTTTCAGTGTCTTCCAAAACTAATTATTTTTTCCTCATCTATTAGTAACAAACATTTATCTAGGCTTAGAAAACGTTTTCTTTGGATCTTTTATTTCTCCATGACCCTTCTCGTAAGTCATCAACTTCTGGAATAATTTTTCCTCAACAGTTGTGGTGTCCACATGCTTCTCCTTGTGCACACATGCACCTTCGCCTGGACTTTCAAATGCTTTTCATCCTACCTTCCATGCTCCCAGTGATCCTGTGCAGCAATACAGATGGACCTTCTACAAACAGTACTTTCATAATTTCATTGTCTTTGTCAAAACTTGCAACAGCTTCCTGTTTTCTATAGCATCCAGTTTATGGACCTCTTGCATGGTCCCTAATTCACATTATTTGCTATCTACTCCCAAGTCCATACCCTCAAGCCAGGAATAGTAACGTGATTAAAATATGGCCCTTACCCTGAAGGACCTTGGATTTTCTGTGGCAATTATAGTCCCTTTATCCCAAAACATGTTTTGTGTTTGTTGTTCACTCTTATTTCATAAGTAATAGACTTGTTCCATGGCTGGATTGTTAGTGCCTCGAAGTTAGAGGTCATGACTCTTGTTTGCTTTATTACATTGTACTTCTATTTGTATTGCTTTTGGCACTAGTGCCTGTTCCAGAAAGATATGTGTGTCAATTGATGTAATAATAAAATACTTAAGGGTTACTGAAATAATGATGCTGGTTGCAGAGATTAATGCATGTATACCTGCTATTCATAGTGAAAGCCAATTTTTCAAAGTAATTAAATGTAACAATAGCTTATTTTCAAATTGAATGCATGGATCTCAACTTTGAGAACATTTTCTCTGGGAAGTAGTTCTCTGATTCCTCAAGTTTGAATTAGGTGGTCCTTTTTTTTATCTCCTCCTAGTAGCAGTTTGATCTTGCCTCTATCCTAGCCCTGTCATACTAAAATTGCCTATTTCCTGTTCTATCTTTCTTTCTGAGCTCCAAGCTAATGAAAGGAGGGCTGTACCTTATTTATTGTTTTATTATTAGAACTTTGTATAAAGCTTTGCACACAGTAGCTGTCCAATGAATAGGAAAATAAATACTATATTGGTTCTGTAATACAAATTTTGCAGAAATTTGGATTACACAGCAGATAAAATATATACAAATAATTATAAAAAGCTAGATTTTATAAAAATAGCACATGCAAAGTTTTCTCTGAAGTATTTGATGAAACATGTCATAAGTTAGAAAGAAAATGGAACTAAGTAAATGTCTGCGTTTGTGTTCATGTGTCTGTATGTGTCTACACAAATATATATGCAATTATATAGGAACAGTGCCTTAAAGTGTCTCAAATTTTTTTTACATAAAATGTACCTATACATTTAAGAAATTCGAATGAGAGTGATTATTGAAATTTGATCAATAACTAGTATGTAATGTTTAATTATGTATGTGTTTTGCCAATATACGAAGCATAGTCTAATATAAGAGGAACCATTAGAATTTTCAGAGATAGTTTTCTTAATTTACCTTTCTAATATTGAGTTTCTTTGTTGATGTCATGGCATGCAGTAGGCTGTCTATCTTACTCTGTAGTCTCAATTATAAATAAATGGAACTCATCTGGAATATCTCAAATTATAGAAAGTATATTAATAGATTTATGTCCTCATTAGTTTAGCTAAGATAACCTTGGAAAGGTGACATTGGGAAGTGCTGCTAACAGAAGCAATTCCTTTAAGTCTCTTACTTTGTATATGTGGATACTTATTGTTCTCTCTCTCTCTCACACACACAACAACACATGCATGCATGTACATACAATGACTAGTTCTATAAACTTTTGTAACTACCAGTCAATTGAATTCCTAGTCTTGATTTGAGTTTCCATGGATCTTCTCTCTTAGTGCTTAATTATCTTAATTGTGTCTTATGAACACAAGCAACATTCAACTTTTATTCATAAATCTGTACTTGAATTGAATTTTTTAATGTTATTTTAGAGACAAAAGTGCTATCTTTACCCCAATTCTTAGTTATAAATTATCCATTTTGATGATCAATGCCAAAACACCCATTCCCCCAACAAGAAATCTGATTAATTGTAGACTATCCATTATAGTTCACACCAAGACTAGAATGATTTCCCAGAACCTATAAAATTGTCTTTACAGCTAGCTAATCAAATTGTGTGTTATTTGAACCCAGACTCACATATGTTTTCCACACTCTATCATGTTCCTTACTCCCATTCCTCCATTTCTTCTTACTTCCACCATGCTCCAGTGGCTTCCAGAGTCATCCCAGGGGTCCTGGCAGTAGTTTCTCTAGATAACACCCACCAGGATGAGCTATATATTGCGTGAAATAGCATACATTGAAACACTTTAGAAAAATAATAAAATCCTTTCAGTTGGTGCTTATTCATTGTCTTTACCATATGGATCCTCAAGCTTATTTATTTCTAAAATGTTGTATTATATAAATCTCATTTTCTTTATCTCTCAAATTCAGAGAACCCTCCTGAGCATTCTTCAGGAATCACAAGAAAGCTTGGCTTTAGGCAAAACTTGTCAAAGTATCCTATTGTCAAAATATCTCCCCTTTAGAGAAAAATGATTCACTTTATAAAATGAAATATGCCGTTGTGGATGCTCTAATAGATGCTAAGGCCCTTTGGGAGCCATGCTTCAACACTAAATGTTCTCTTTAATAAAGTAGATTGTGGTCAACATGGTTAAACAGAAGAACTATGCATTTCTTTTGAACATTGGCAAACATACCTTCCTAATTAGAGTTTAAAATTTCAGAGTGGAAATGACTCAGTTCACTGACAGGCGATATCACTTATGTCACATATATTTCAATGGAAGAGACTGAAATAATTTCCTGAGACTCAGTTTGTTTGCTTAACAAGTGTTACAATGCGACGACAATTTTAAACATGAAACATCAAACATACTAATATACATTTGGCTCCTGATCTTGTATATTCCATAGTATAACTGTTCATGAGACCTAATTATTTTCAGGGCATTTTCTCTTTTCCCCCTAAGGAAATATTCAAGAAAAATAACCCTATTTATAACATGTGAAATCTTTATCTTCTTTATTTTTATCAACAGAGAATAAGACATGTCTATGGATAACCCTGCAGGAGTCAAAAGCCTGTGGCAGGTTTTAGAGAATCATCTGCTACCTCCTGAGCCAGGAAGATTTGAGGACAGAGCTCAGGAAGTTGCCATGGCTTGGGGGCAAAGCAGGCTTTTGCAGATAAACCTTAAGTCACAGATTCTACCTTTTGGAGCCAGATATCATTTTGTGGATTAATTAATACTTGTGAGGGCTTTGAGCATGAAAGACATTGTGAGAATACTGTGTTTTCTTGTTTTGAAACAAAGGACAGCCACTTTGGGGAAATAATTCTATCGATCAAGCTGGGCTTTCCTTAAACTGCAAAAAAAAATTCCAAAAGCTCCTTAGTCTTTCAAAATTACGTTTTCTGAAACATCCCTCCAGAACTTCAAGTTGTTAATAATAAGTTATATAATAATAATAAGTTATATGATTTAATAATGCTAATAGAAACCATCTCCAAGTCTTCATCATTCCTTGTGCCGTTCCTTTTCTCAAGTGGTAGCATGTTTATTAATTCAAGTATTTGTTGAGGCCATCACTGAGTTAGGCTTAGGGCATGCAATAATATGCTAATTATTCATGTCTTTTTCGCAAGGAGCTCTCCGTTTATGAGTGAACAGAAATAAGCAAAGGAAGGTATAATTCTGTAAATGTAAATACCTCAATGTGCTATGATGGAAGAAGCACAAATTTCGGTGACAGAGGCAGAATGTACATTAGATTAAGTAGTCATAAAAGCACTCTTTGAAACAGCCAGTTAGATTGAGATTTGCAGACTGTCTAGAATTTGCCAAGGAAAGAAGAATGTTGCAAACATAAAGAAACAGTAAGTGCAAGGATCTCTGAGTGGCAACAAAGTTGTTACATTTGAAAAATTGCGAGAATGCCGTACCACAGAGAATATCATCAACAGGGGAAATGAGTGAAGGGTTGTGGGGAGAGGGAAGCAGTGGTCACATCTGGGGTGATGGTCAGAATTTCAAAAGTCATTAAAACACAGAAATAAATTATAATACTTCTCCCATCCACTCCCACGTTTGAAATTCATTTTATTCTAGAGTAGAGAAAAAGAACACACAACAACAACAAAAGCTATTAACATTGAGCAATCCTTTCTTCCCTACTGCCTAGTCTGAAATTAGGTTATAACACAGCAATTGAATTACACTAATAAGTTGCCCAGACAGTAACCGGGAAGGCCATTCTCACTGAAGTCCAATGACAGGCAAAGAACGAGAGATGTATTTAAATCATAAACAGAAAGAAAAAGAATTCATGGAAGAAGAGAGAAACAGAGGGAGAGGAACAAGAGGTGAGATACAGGAAAAGCCTCCAGAAGACTGAAGAAAGTTCTTACGATACAAAGAGATGTCCTCATCAGCCTGTTTCCCAAACAGAACCTGGATTTCTTCATGGTAACCAAATGAAACATACAAAATGAAGGGCTCAGGAAAAAGGTTAATGGGAGTTCTTAAATATCAAATCATAGCACATTTAAGATGATGTTTTGATGAATTAGGGATAAGTAAATCAATGACATGCAGACATTTCCCTAGAAATTCACAGGAGTTTAATATGATGGGGGAAAGCACCAGCAAAACATAATATGTGCTTTGCCAGTTTGAATAATGACTGAAAAACATACATTTGAGTGAAATCCCAAAGCTGGACATGGTCTGTCTCCCTGAGTGAGAGAAAAAGAGGGAGAATATCCATGAAAGCATTGCTCAACAAATATTTTAAAGGGTATGTAAAGTTATAATTAAGCTGCAATGAGAAAGCCGTGCCCAACTCTGAGATGTGAAATCAAGACTGACTTTTCAAGGATTTCACTGAGAATTCTTGGTTTCCCTTTTCTGGACACTGCTCATGTATGATAGAGAATCTGGGATTTTGTTGTTGTTGTTGTTGTTGTTGTTGTTATTATTGTTTGGTTTTTTTTCTTCTTTTTTTACTTTTCTTATGCTCTTCTTTTCATGTAATCAATGTATCCAATTTGAGAATTTTGGTTCACTACTTATTAAAAGTATGTACGCACAGTAAATTATTTATTTACTTTAGGCAAAAACATTGTATTGTGTCTCTAAAGGCATCATCTTTTAGTATTCAGCCTTATATAAGGCAGTTCTAAAATAAAGCATTTTAAAATGTTTTAAAACTATTAGTACTTTATAGGATGCACAGGTAAGCTGGAGTTTTAAGGTGATTTTCTCCTCCGTTTGATTCTGCTCTTGATGAATTATGTCAACTGCAAGTTCACACACATGGTCAGCAGATCAAATATAGCAAGAAAGGCAGAGCCAGTATAGAAATAACTGGATACTGAGAAGAAAATGCAAGCAATGTGTCCCAAAGAGGGAAACGGTGCCACCTGAAAACAATGTTAAGAAAAGAAGAAAGAAATATCTATTTCTGTGGATAGTAGATAATTAAAAGAGATTTTAAAAGGAAAGAGAAGCATAATTTGGGGGTAAAATTATGTAACCAAATGTGCCCTCATTCTGTACTTTTTAATAGAAGTCCTTGAAACAAACAAGATTACCAGCAAAGTACTGTGATCTATTAAAAGTTCAGAAAAAGTATAGCAGCTGCCTCATTATTAAATAGGAAAATAATTAAATGCTAAATCTGTTTGATAATTATAGTGGCCTAGGGTTGTAGTTTATAGAGGGATGATGCAAAGTTCTTAGAGGAAGGTCAGTCAGTCATACAGATGGTTTCATAGGGTGATGTTACTTCAAAGGGATCGTTCCAGTTTAGGGTGGGGGCCTGCCTCGACTATGGGGATCCAAAAAAAGTCATATTCATCAACAGAACATAATGGGATATATTCTGATGGTGGCTATTTAAGTCAACCTCTTTCTACATGAAAGGATCTATGAAACTGAATTAGGATTCAGATGGCTGACAGTGAACACAGAATCAGAACAAAGGGAAATAACAATTACTTGTATTCATCAGCAGAGCAAGTGTTATAAGGCATAAGGGCTGTAGGTTTCTGGTGTTAGAAGCCAAATACTTCTCCTCAAAATCTGGTAAAAGTCTCAGATTAAGTTTATTTCCATCTATAAACTTGTATTTGAACAGAACTCTTTGGTGGTGAAAACCTATTGCTTGCAATTGTATCTGAAAATAACATAAAGATTTCACATTAAAAATTGCAGTGTCAGTATATACTGTTAATAGGCTGGTTTTTCCGCCATGATTGTTATCATTAATCAAAGTTGTCCTCTGCTGCCCTGTCTTGTCTGTCGCCTCCAACGTAGGTTGATAAACAGGTGCTATCTGGGTATCCCACTGCCATTCATTCTTCTCATCTGTATCTCAGCACGAATGTGTCTGCTGAGCACTTCCTCAATGCTAGCAGACTGGCTGGCATCCAATCTGAACAAATTGCTGATCTTTCCAGCCACTTAATGTTAAATAGATCTTCGAAGGGACATTGGACAAATAGCTCAAGAAGTCAGATATAGCATCTAAAGATTGGTTGACATTTCTTAAGTATACATAGTTGGGAATTCTATTGCTTTAAAGAACTCCAATTTGCCCTAAAATTTGGCATGTCTAATCCTAAACTTAGACCTGAAGATACAAGTCATTTTGTAAATTACTAGAGGCAAGATCATCTGAGCCCTAGATGACCAGCTTGCTCAACTGTGATTTATAGATCATTGTCCCTTCAGACCATGGGATTAACATCAAGTAGGAATAATTAATTGGAGTAATTAATTATGTACCATATATAAAACCAAATGCAAAATGTATATTTTCTGCTTTCCTTAATACTTCTATTATCTCTCTGTGTACCTCCAAGAATAACTGATACGTGGTGCCTAAAACATGGAGCCATATTTCAAAGTATGATGACAGGGAATAGTAAAAGTAATTAATTCTACTTTATGGGAGCACTGCTTGTCAGCATGAGGCCTAAAACAATGCAGTACATTCAGAGTAGGAAGCTTAATTGGAGATTTTTATTCTAGGCCAAAGATGGCCTGAATCTCTGAGATGGCTGGAGAGGAATATGGTATCCAGTCCCCTTAAAAGAGAAACAGAATATCTTAAATGTGAGCTCACAGAGGTTGAAGCCTCAATAAAATTTAAATTGTCCTATTAATCTTTGCAATTCCATTGTGAGCAGAGCAGCTGGCATTTAAGGGAAAGGAGTGTTACTAATTTAAATCTGTTGTAAGAATGAATGAGTGGATATCAAGTATATAAGAAACAAAGGAGAGGAATGAACACCCAATCCGGTAAATGAGAATATGTGCAGGTTTGTAGGACATGTATCTATTCCATGTAAAAATGTGCATGTAGACACATGCAGACATGTAAAGAAATGAATGGCAGTGGCAAATGTAGTAAATAATAGTAGATAGCAGAAGGGTTATTTGCTTCTTATAATGACCTGGAAGGCAGCTCGGACTTTCAAAGATGACAGAGGAGAAGATAGTTTACTTACTGTTCAGTTTTTCTTCCTTAGTTTTGCTGAGACCTCTATGTGGTCACTCCTGGAAACTCTGCTGCATTTACCCAAGAGCTTAGGAACTGACTTAGCCATTGATAGCAATGATGTCACATTTATTGAGCCCTAAGATGAGAAATCCCGCCCTTGGCCTCAACCTCAAGTACCCTGGGAAAATTCCTGCAATGTCTGGAGAAGCATTACTAATGTATGCAAGGAGAGACAATGTTATAGTATATAGCTGAAGCCTGCTTTGATTCATTTCTTCCTGTAAGAGTATTAGCTTTTTCCTTTCCCATTTTCTGTCTCCTTTAGATAATTTTCATCAATAATACATCTTTGTGAGTGCCAAATGTCCACTTAGGGGGCTTTTAGTGAATATATTTTTTAAAAAGAAGGGGGCCAATATTCTTAGCTGAGTTTTTTGTTTTGTTTTGTTTTTGGTAAATAAATTCAAGTTTTTGGTAACTATTTCATTTCATCAGAAGAAAGCTAAAATAAAATAATAAATTTTGTCTATGGTTACACAACAAAATTTTTCAGTATACACTCCTAAATAAAAGGACCTCCTCTGTGGTGTTAATTGCTACTGAAAGCATTTTTCTTCCAAACATTTGTAGAAATCAGTGATGCCTAGAGTTAAACACTAAATTTATTACATGGATTTTTGGAGGTAGACAAATAAAATTCCCTGGCACCAAGAAAAGGGGACAGTATACATAGAATAATGTGGAAAAAGCAAATGATAAATGTATTCAAAAAATTTTTTAAGGCACCATTGAATACCATGGTTCTAAAAATTATCCAAGAAATCTTCCTTAGACTTTTTTATAGATTTTTATAGTTTTGTGCAGAACATGCTGGAGTAAAATAACTTTTCTGGAAATGTAGATGAGGGAAAAATGCTCTGCTATGATGATCATAAATCAGCATCATTGCTATATTCATCATTCTTCAGTTAAAGTATATTTATCAAATATATTTTGAAAGCTAAATACTTTTCTATGTAATAGGTATATAACAATGAACAAGGCAGAAAAGATCTCATCTATATAAGAGTGAGTGAGTCTTATAAATGGGTAATTCTTTAATTGGTGATATTTTAGTGGTTTGAAACAACTAACTCCCAAATATCTCTTCCTTTTACTTGTTGTATTGCAGAGGAATTTTTTGGCTTGTCCTATTTCCCATGAAGCTATAAATAAGCATGTAAATGTCCATTCATTTATTCATTTGTACAAAAAATTTCATTATGTGATTATTGGTGCCAGGTAGTACTATAGGACAGGGGTCCCCAACCCCCAGTCCATGGACTGGTACTGGTACTATTTCATGGTCTATTAGAAACTGGACCACACAGCAGGAGGTGAGTGGCACGTGAGCCAGTGAAGCTTCATCTGTATTTATAGTTGCTCCCCATTGGTGGCATTCCACCTGAGCTCTGTCTTCTGTCAGATTAGCAGCAGCCTTGAATTGTCATAGAAATGAGAACCCTATTGTGAACTGTTCGTATGAGGGATCTAGGATGCACGCTTCATATGAGATTCTGATGCCTGATGATCTGAGATGATGTTGAGGGAGTGATGCTAGCACTGGGGAGCAACTGCAGATACAGATTAACATTAGCAGAGGGGCCGGGTGCGGTGGCTCATGCCTGTAAACCCAGCACTTTGGGAAGCCGAGGTGAGCCCACTGGTTCGAGACCAGCCTGGGCAGCTTGGTGAGACCTCGTCTCTACAATAAATCAAAAAATTAGCTGGGCATGGTGGTACATGCCTGTAGTTCCAGCTACTTAGAAGGCTGAGGCAGAAGGATCACTGGAGCCCAGCAGGTCAAGACTGCGGTGGCCGGGAGCGTGCCACTGCACTCTGGCCTGGGCAACACAGCGAGACTCCAACTCAAAAAAAAAAAAACAAAAAAAAATTAACAGTGAAGTTTGACTGCATAGAGACCATAATCAATTGCTTGCAGACACATATCAATATCCTATCAGTGAGTAGCAAGTGAGTTGATGTATTTTCATTGTACAGCTGCATCTGATGGGAGACTTTAAGTCAGAATCCAACACATTTTTGTCTGTGCATGGTTCATTCATTATTTTATTTACCACTTCCATCCATGCCTCTTTCTAACACTGCACACTTGTCTCAATCACAGTTTTGATAAAGCCGCAAGCTAACCTTACCCAAAATGAGTAAAACACAAACGTTACCAGAGAGCTTCTTTGAAAAGGAGGAAAGATCCAAACATAAGACAGCAGAAGGCCGGGCTCAGTGGCTCAGCCTGTAATCCCACCTTTGGGAGTCCGAGGTGAGTGGATTGCCTGAGCCCGTGGGTTCGAGACCTGCCTGGGCAACTTGGCGAGACCTCATCTCTACAATAAATCAAAAATTAGCTGGGCATGGTAGCGCGCGCCTGTAGTTTCAGCTACTTGAAAGGCTAAGGCAGAAGGATCGCCGGAGCCCAGCAGGTCGAGGCTGCGGTGGCCGGGAGCAGCCACCGCACTCCAGTCTGGGTGACAGAGTGAGACTCCAACTCAAAAAAAAAAAAGACAGCAGAAGATTCTAAGACTGCTGACAAAAAGAAAGTGGCATTAAAAAAAAAATACCTTGAGACCAGCCTGGGCAACTTGGTGAGACCTTGTCTCTACAATAAGTTAAAAATGAGCTGGGCATGGTTCTGGCTACATGGAAGGTTGAAGTGGAAGGATTGCCTGAGCCTGGCAGGTCAACACTGGGGTGGCCTGAGCATGCCACTGCACTCCTGTCTGGGCGATGGAGTGAGACTTTGACTCAAAAAAAAAAAAAATATATATATATATATATATATCACACAAAAACAAGCATTGTTGCCTTGTTAACATCAGTAGATTCCTCAACCTAGATTTTTTACTATGACTCATGAATCCTCTCTAACAATTGTGCCTCAATATCCTCTTGCTATTTCATCAACTCATCTCATTATGGTGCTAGCCAAAAGAGGAACATGTGCCACTTTTGAACTGTAGTCTCTCCTAAAAGCTCACAACAAAAGTCCATAGCAGTAGGCAGAGTCAACTCTTTATCAATGGTAAAGGGCTTCTTAGCTTTAACAATGCGGTTAACCAAAAAGAATGATGCTGTCAGTACTGACACCTTTGATGAAGCAATGGCCTCCCAAGTAGCTGGAACTAGAGATGCGTGCCACCACACCCAGCTAATATTTTGATTTATTATAGAGATGAGATCTCACCAAGTTGCCCAGGCTGTTCTTGAACCCCTGGGCTCAGGTAATCCTCTCACCTTGGCCTCCCAAAGTCCTGGGATTACAGGCTTGAGCCACCATGCCTGGCCTGTGTGATATATTTTTCAGAAGGATGTGCATGAGGATATGTGCATTTTTGTTGCCAACCAATACCACATCTGCAGAACTATTAAAGTCTTTGAATGATTATGTATCAGAAAAACTGAATTGGTTATTTTTTTGTCAGTATATGCATGGACGAAGTGGCTACCATGAGCAGGGGGTTTTGCTTCTGAATGTGAGTCTATGCTCCATGTCATTCATAGAGAAATGCTAGCCAAAGAATGTCACCTAATTTAATAACGTTTTGCAGGATGTGATTAAAATTATCTATCACATTAAAGCGCATGCCCTTAACTCACATCTATTCACAGAGCTCTGTGAAGAGATGGATGCAGAGAACACATGTATTCTTTTTTTTTTTTTTTTTGAGTTGGAGTCTCACTCTGTCGCTCAGACTGGAGTGCAGTGGCTGCTGCCGGCCACCACAGCCTCAACCTGCTGGGCTGCGGCGATCCTTCCGCCCCAGCCTTCCGAGTAGCTGGAACTACAGGCGCGCGTTACCACACCCGGCTAATTTTTTGATTTATTGTAGAGATGAGGTCTCGCTTGCCCAGGCGGGTCTCGAACCCACGGGCTCAGGAAATCCACTCACCTCAGCCTCCCAAAGTGCGGGATTACAGGTTGAGCCACCGAGCCCAGCTTACATGTACTCTTTTATACACAGAAGTGACATGGCTTTCTAAAGGTTAACAACTGGCCAGAATTTTTGAGTATGAGAGCAGCGCCAGTGATTTCTTTAAGAAAGGTCACCACTGACAGCACATTTCAGTGACACAGAATAAGTTGCAAAACTTGCATACTTGTGGGATATATTCAACTTGCTCAACAAACTCAATCAGTCGCTTCAGGGGCGAATGACAACTTGGTTCAAGTTGGTAGATAAAATGGTTACATTCAAAGCCCAGCTGTAATTATGAAAGACAAGTGAACAGTGGAATTTTTGACATGTTTGAAACATTAGCACAGATCATGAAAGAGATTGAGTAGAGCCTTCTTTCTCCCTGCTGGTGCATGATCACCTATCTCAGCTTTCAGAAGCGTCTGAGCACTGTTACCCAAACACAAAAGACCCCCAAACTGAGAAGGAATGATTCTGTGACCCATTTGTAAAAAAGCCAGGAGAATTGACTTTGTCTGTGCTAGAAGAGGATCTACTGCTTGAAACTGCAAATGAAAGTGGCCTTAAAAGTATGTTTCATACTTCCTGCTTTGTTTCTTTTGCTAAGGATTATTTTGGCTATTCGTGGTCATTTATGCTTCCATATGAATTTCTGTATTGTTGTTTCCAGGTCTGAGAAGAATGATGTTGGTAATTTAATGGGTATAGTGTTGGATCTATAGACTGCCTTTGGTAAGATGGACATCTTAATGATGTTGATCCTTTCAAACCATAAGCATGGGATATTTTTCCATTTATTTGTGTCATCTTTGACTTCTTTGAGCAAGGTTTTGTAGTTTTCGCTGTAAAGATCTTCCAATTCTCTGGTTAGAAAGATGTCAGGGTATTTCATTTGTGTGTGTGTGTATGTGGCTATTGTGAATGGGATTGTGCCTTTTATTTGGTTCCCTGTTTGTTGTTGGTGTATAAGAATGTAATTGTATTTTGCACATTTATTTTGTACCCTGAGACTTTGTCAAAATCCTGTATCAGTGCAAGGAAGTTTTTAAAAGATTCTCTTGGATTTAAGGCTACAATAATCAAAACAACCTGGTATTGGTATAAGAACAGGCATAGAGAACGACAGAGATTCTGAAAGCAAACCTCAATTTCTCAACCAACTCATCTTGGACAAAGCCTCCACCAACAACCACTGGGGAGAGAACTTATTCAGTAAATGAAGCTGGGAAAACTGGTTGACCTTGTGCAAAAGAATGAAATAGGATCCCTACTCATCACCAGACAAAAAAAAATCAACTCCAAATGGAGTTGCAAAATGTAAAACCCCAAACTTTAAGAATCTTAGAAAATGCAGGGACACCTTGTAGAAATCAGAATAAGCAACCAACTCCTGATCAAAACCCTAAAAGCCCATGCCATAAGAGATAAGACAGATAAGTGGGACCCCATCAAACTGAAAACCTTCTGCAAAGCAAAAGAAACCATCAAGAGAGTGGGAAGACAGCCCACAGAATGGGGAAAAAAATATGTGTCAGTGGCATATTAGACAAAGGCCTAACATCCAGAATCTACAAGGAACTTAAACATGCCAAAAGGAAAAAACACACAAACAAAAAAAAACAGACCCATCAAAAAGTGGGCAAAAGACACAAATCACAGACACTTCTCAAAAGAAGACATATGGGCAGCCAACAAACACATGGAAAAATGCTCAACCTCACTAATCATCAGAGAAATACAAATCCGAAACACATTTAGATAGCACCTAACTCCAGTAAGAATAGTCATCATTAATAAAACAAAAACAACAGATGCTGGTGAGGATGCAGAGAAAAGGAAATGCTTCTACACTGTTGGAGGGAATGCAAACTAGTTCAAGCTCTTTGGAAAACAGTATGTCAATTCCTAAAAGAACTAGAAATTGAACTTCCATGCCACCCAGAAATCCCCCTTCTGGGAATATACCCAGAGGAACTTAAATAACTCCACAAAAAGGATACCTGCACATGTATGTTTATTGTAGCACTATTTACAATAGCAAAAACATGAATCCAACCACACTGCCCATAAAAACTGGAATGGATTTTTTAAATGTGGTACATATACATGATGGAATATTATGTAGTCATAAAAAAGAACAAAATGATGGACTTTGCAGCTACTTGAATGGATTTAGTCTATACTACTCAGTGATGTAGCACAGAAACAAAGAACTGAGTGCCATATGTTCTCACTCATAAGTGAGAACATATACCATAATACTATAAGAAAGGGATTTACCATAATACTATAAGAAAGGGATTGGCTATAGCCAGAAACTGTCAGAGGAGGGTACATAACATTAATAAGGGTACCTATCTCAAACTAGGCAAAGTGGCGACCAAAGGTAGACCGAAATTTTACCTCTACGATGACCACTTGTATACCTAATTTTGAATTGTACCCCACATTTTAAAAGTAAAATAAATAAAGAAGAAAGAAAAATAAATAAATGCTTAATTTTTTAATTTTAAAGATGTGGAGTACAATTCAGGATTAGGTATACAAGTGGTCATTGGACAGGTAAAGTTTGGGCCTCCCGTTGGTCCCCACTTTGCCTGGTTTGAGATCAGCTTCCCTTATTGATGTTGCATCCAACCCCCCCACCCACCCCAGCAGTATCCAGTATCCCGCTACTGTCAATTCCTTTCTTATAGTAAAAAATAAAAGTTTAACATAGCAAAAAAAAAAAAGTATGCTTGCGACAACTTCAAATATCCGTACATTCTGGATTCAAGGCAAAGTGGAACATCCTGGTATTGTCAAAAAAGCACTGAAAAACCTGCTTCCATTTCCAACATCCTATCTTTGTGAAGCCGGTTGCCTTCAGTGACAGCCACCAAAACGAGATTACGAAGTAGACTAGACATAAGCAACACACTTTGGTTATCACTGTCTTCTATCACTCCCAGATGGGGCCATTTAGTTGCAGGAGAACAAGCTCAGGGCTCCCACTGGTTCTTCATTACAGTGAGTTTTATAATTATTTAATCATATATCACAATGTAATAATAATAGAAATAAAGTACACAATAAATGTAATGCACTTGAATTATCCCGAAACCATCTCACTCACCCTGTCCCTGTCTGTGGAAAAATTTACTTCCACAAAACCAGTCCCTGTTGCCCAAAAGATTGGGTACCACTGTGCCAGGAGCTGGGGATCCAAGTATAAAAGATACAGGGGGTTTGAGAGTGGGGTGGGGGGCTGTTTGTTTTCATTTAATATGTTCATAGCACAAATACCAGCAGAAACAAATAAGCAGACAGTTACAACACAGTTTGATAAGTGCTCTCACAGTGATAATGGTGAAATGAAAATGAAGATTCAGGTTTGCCTACAAGAGATGGCAGAGGAATCATGGAAAGACACAGTAATAAAACATATACTAATTAATTAATGGAGTCAGGGTCTCATTACGTTACATGGACTGGTCCCTAACTCCTGATCTTAAGGATCAGCCTTAGCCTCCCAAGTAGCTGGGACTACAGGAGCTTGGAACTAAACCTGGCTTTACAAATTGAATTTTAAGTAGATTTCATGTATGTTGGAGTTTGTGAGATGAAGAAATGATTGAGATGGAGTATCTCAGTCAAGGGAAAAGCATATGGGGTGGTATGAAGGAAGTGAGTGAGGTTCTCTGATATTAGTCAAGTTAGGGGAAAAGGTGTTGGCAATTTACTAAGCATGAAAGATGGAGTGCAGGCTATGGACTTGGGATGGGCATGTGGGGCAGACACCTGAGGGTAGAATTAAGGTACTTAGTAATTAAAACATCCAGGATTGACTTTGCAGTGAGTCAACACATTGCAGTTTGCATTGTGCATTCGTTTTGCCTAAAACTCCACAAACACCTCTGTGGAGTTACAATGAGCTGCTGAATTTCCTTTAAGATACTTGCAGCTGTAATAGCAAAGAAAGCCAATGTAGTATATAAGAAACAGGAAAAGGCAACAGAGACACATCATGGAAAAAGAGTCAGTGCTGCTACAGTGTCTCTTGGTAACTGAGTTACCTGCATTAAATGTTGTTGTTTTAAGTGTCTTTCTATGATTCAGCTGGCTCAGTTATTTGGTTCCGTTGAACTCTTCCTTTTTCCTGGCCTCAGCAGGTACAAGTGGAAGTTAAAAAGAAAGAACTTTTCCAAGACGATTGGTAAAATCAGAGGAGGCATTACATTTGTCTTTGTTTTTTACCATTTTTAATCAATTTTTAAAGCAAGTGACTTCAATGCCCACAAAGAGAAGTGAGTAAAAGGTGTATCACTATCTAACAAATTAGTCACATTTCTCTGCATAATCTGTCTTTTAGATATTTAACAGTTTATAATGACTATGATCTTGCAGGCACTTCCCATAAGCTATGTGTGCATTATTAATGAAGTTCTATGACTGGAAACTTTCATCACTGCAATGACTCTTGAAAAACATGGGTTCAGTCAAACTAACAATGCATAGAAGTTTGTCGCAGTTTTAACATATGCATTCTTCTTGCAGATGGTTGAAAAAGAAGGTTATCTTCAAAAAGCTAAAATTGCAGATGGAGGAAAGAAACTAAGGTAATAAACAATTTTAACTCACTTTTATATAACTACACTAGCTCCTCATATCCTCAACTTGCGTCACTGCTATTGTTTGAGAAACAAGACCCTATGGAGCCAGACTAGAATAGTCCCCTCTGCTACCTCTACAATCAGTATTATTTTTAATATAATTATAGTTTTTAAAGAAAGGCGCTACATCTATATTGTTGCACAGAACATATAAATTCTTCTTGTCCTCCTGTGACTTGAAGTCTTAAAAAAATAGTAAAAAAATAAGGTAATGGATCTTGATTTCTGGAATTAACAGATTAGGAAAGGAGTGGATTCATTTGCAATATATAAAAGTCTCCCTATAATATATTAGAAGAATTATTTTTTGAAGGATAGAGGATTTAAACTATATTTGTAGCTCAAAATAGAAGCTGAGAAAATAAAAAGAAACAAAATTCTGAGTACATGTGAGAGAAATTTCAAAAGTTAACAAGAATTCCTCAAAACAGCAAAAACCTTGAAGGAAAAAAATATTGATAGAAAGGTCGAGAAAGATGCTAGTTATATTTAGAAACAATCATCTCCGTTTTAGAATTTTACTATTTCTCACAATGGTCCTATTACATACTTAGCTTTGTGCTGGGTGATATACAAGCTGCAATGTATGTAGAAAATGCTCAAATTGGAAGACAAGGCATTTACTTATGCGTGTATTACTAACAGTTAAAATCATACAGGATAAATGTACCAATTAGCTACACAATGGGACACCTGTTAATTGTATAGTACAATTCATTACTAGGACGACATTCTGGCTAATACTGGAAAATAAAGTGTGCTTTTGTTTGAAGGCCATAATGGATTTTGTATATATTTATTTAAACAAGATAAAACTGACAGAAAAATCATTCATAATTCCACTACATAAATTAGCTATTTGAATTTTATTTTGTTTATTTATTTATTTATTTATTTTTTGAGTTGGAGTCTCGCTCTGTCACCCAGACTGGAGTGCAGTGGCCGCTCCCGGCCACCGCAGCCTCGACCCGCTGGGCTCCGGCAATCCTTTAGCCTCAGCTTTCCAAGTAGCTGGAACTACAGGCACGCGCTACCATGCCCGGCTAATTTTTGATTATTGTAGAGATGAGGTCTCACCAAGTTGCCCAGGTGGGTCTCGAACCCGCGGGCTCAGGCAATCCACTCACCTCAGCCTCCTAAGGCGCGGGATTACAGGCTGAGCCACCGAGCCCGGCACTATATATTTTCAATGGTGGTTAATGACTATTACACATGGGATTCACGTAGATATTGTTTGAATACCAGCTTTCCCACTTATATCATGTTCTCAGTTATGTTTAAAAAATAAATTATTTTTTCTATTGTTATAGCCAATGTGAAAAGGGAGAAAATATTATATTGATTTGTATAATTGTTATCAAGTTCATTGTATATATCTGATATTTTGATGACAATTTTAATATATATTTCTTAAATAATTTTCAAAATACTTCTAATTTATTTTCCTATTCTCATCCCCATTTAGGAAAATAAATTGAGGATTAGAAATTGAGGTAACTAAAAGACAAGCAATTTCAACCAAGGATAACCTACCCAGCCAAGCTAAGCTTCATCAGTGAGGGAGAATTAAAACGTTTCCCGGATATCCAAGCTCTAAGAACCTATGCGGCCGCCAGACCACCCCTACACGAAATACTTAAGAAAGTG
>CAUYQG010022093.1:0-10354 GCA_963574415.1 Tarsius wallacei
AGAATTAAAATGGTAGAAATTTTTTTTTTTTTTGAGTTGGCGTCTCACTCCGTTGCCCAGACTGGAGTGCAGTGGCCGCTTCTGGCCACCGCAGCCTCAACCTGCTGGGTTCCGGCGATCCTTCCACCTCAGTCTTCCGAGTAGCCGGAACTACAGGCGTGCGCTACCACGCCCAGCTAATTTTTTTGATTTATTGTAGAGATGAGGTTTCGCCTGCCCAGGCGGGTCTCGAACCCGCAGGCTCGGGCAATCCACTCACCTCAGCCTCCCAAGGCGCGGGATTACAGGCTGAGCCACCGAGCCCGGCTAGTAGAAATTTTTAAGTGGAAGGAATCTGTCTGATTTCAAGACTTCAAGCAATCAAGGCTGTGTGGTCTTGGTGGAGGGACAGACACATAGATTAAATGAAACAGAATAGAGAATAGAGAACTCAAAATGGATAAAGGACTTACATGTAAAATGTAAAACCATAAAACTTTTTTAAAAAATAAAAGAAGCATAACGAACATTTGTATACCGAACTCTGAATTGTTCCCCATGTCTTTAAAATAAAAAAATAGAAGAAAATCTTTAGAAGTGAGGACTATGCAAAGATTTCTTAGACTTGACACCGAAAGCACAATTCATAAAAAGAAAAACTTATAAACTGGACTTCATCAAAATTTAAAACAAAACAAAAACAATAAAAGACCTTAGAAATTTAAAAGGCTGGCAGATAAAAATTCAACAGGATGATTAGAATATAGAGATGAAGAAATCTGCTAAAATATAGAACAAAATGACAAAGGAATGACAAAGAAATTTAAAAATAGAAGGAAGAAAACTAGAAAATTAGAAAATCAATCCAGAACAGCCAACATCCAAATAACAGGAATTTCAGAAAATGGGGCGAGAAAAGAAAACTATCAAATAAGACAAACCAAAAAATCTCCCAGAATGTAAGGATATATGTTTCTAGATTAAAAGGGACTACACCAAATACCTAACATAATAAATGACAAATACATACAACCAAGTATATCAAGAAAAACAAAGAGAAAATTTATAAATTTCTAGGGCAAAAATATGAGTCACTCCCAAAAGACCAGGCATTAGAATGGCTTAGGATTTCCCAAGTGCAACACTGAAAGCTAAAATATGGTAGAGTGATGTTTCCAAAAATCCAAATGAAATAATTTCCAGTCCAGAATTTTGTACTCAAGTTATGACATGAATAAGCATAGAATAAAGATACTTCTAAGACCTGAAAGTTCTCAAAAATTTGCCTATCATGTACCAGGAAGCTACTGGAGGACCAGCTCCAACAAAATGAGGATGAAAGAGAAGTCAGGGGTTCTAACAAAAAAGAGAGGCAAAGGCAATGCCTAGAAAATTCCAAGATAAGATGACGGCAAATTAGACCTGAAGAGCAACCAGCCCAGATTCCATTAAGACGGAAGACTGAGAAAGAAATCTTGACAATGATAAAGCAGACAATAATACTAAACTCAAAAAATTCAAAAAAATGTTTTATACAACCTAGGGAGAGTTTGGAGTTAAATTGTTGAAAAGTATACAGAAAACTGAGGTCAAAAAAGGGGGGGAAAAGACAATTATACTGAAAACACAGTCGTATGGGAATGACATAGTAATCATAGTCTACCAGGAGATTCCATAAGAACAGATTTCTTACATCATAATGTAAAAGCTAATATTCATATAATCAATATACTGTTAAAACTTACTGAAATTTTAGAAGAATGGGGACTGAGAATAATGCCAGTACTTGGGGAGTGGGGTGAGCAGGGCATACGAGAGAGCTAAATCATTACTTACCATAGGAGATACTGCCTAAAATGGAGGAAAATCAAGAACTAGCAATACTAGCATGCTATTTAGAAATATATCAAAAGAATCATCTGAGGTGGTTGCCTATGGACCTTGAAATGACACAGGAGGACCCGTTGGGTAACCGGTGGATATTTTTCTAACAAGCTTGATTCACCTATTTGAATATTTAAGCTTTGAAAAAGTATAAGCTAAAAGCAAACCAAAACAAAACCCTCAGAGCTAATACACCACTGGGCCAGAACCTGAATCCATGTCATTAAAATCCTAATAAGCGTTGGACATGGTGGCTTATGCCTGTAATCTCAGCACTTAGGGAGGCGGAGACAAGAGGACTGCCTGAGCCCAGGAGTTCAAGACCAGCCTGGGCAACTTGGCGAGACCTCGGCTCCACAATAAAACAAAAAATTAGCTGGGTGTGGTGATGCACACCTTTAGTTCCAGCTACTTGGAGGACTGAGGTGGAAGGATCACCTGAACTAAGCAGGTCGAGGCTGCAGTGGCCGTGAACATGCCACTGCACTCAAGCCTAGGTGACAGAGATTAGGACTCAAAAACAAAACAAAAACCCTCCTAATCAGGCCCGTTAATTTGTAAGTGCCTAATGGGCCTGTGCTGCTTAGTTCCTCCATTACAGTGCCTGCCTAGAACAAAGTAAACTCTCAACGTGTTTCCGAATGAGTGGGAGAAAGTGAAAGAATGGGATTGCTTTGTAGCACAAGAAAATGAATGAGAAGGGCATTCCAGGTAGAGGAAACAGCAGAAGCAAAGACAGGAAACAAAGTGTGTGAGAGCTGAGCAAGCATGGGGCAAGGTTCAGAAAGGAGAAAAAGCAATGATTAGCACCGCCAAAACTCACGGTATGTATAGAAAAAGATATAGCAAGGGAGTCTGCAGCTGTGTGCTGGGGAGTGGGAAGACACTGGCACCCTGCAGACAGATCCTCGTGGTCTTGACTGTATGTATATGGGCCTCAGGAGATGGTCTGTTTGTTCTGAAATGCTGACAGCTCCTTCCCAGATAGTTTCAGCTTTCAGGAATCCAGAGCAGTACCAGGCTCTCTAAAACCCTGAGTCAACTAGTTACTCTAAGCAACCACTGAAAGGGCAACTCCATAAGGGGTGGAAAGGGCCAAGAAAAGCCTGGTGGAATCCCTGCAATGCCACTCCTCATTTTTTGGATTTCTTTCTGCTCTTTACAAAAGCATTAAAATCCAGGGCACAAAGGAACCATCCTCTGTAGGTGAACATAAGTACATGCCATTACCATTACTCATACACTCATGTCATCCAAAGTACATCAGGCATTTACTTTATGTCAAGAAGTGTGTTGGAGCATAAAGTTATTTCCAATAGCTTACTTTCTGATGGTAGAACAACTTATAACATAACAGGTTAAGCAATACAATCATTACAAATAAAAGTGCTGTGGAAACAAAGGAATAAAAAACTATACATTTAAAGTTTTTCATTATGTATAATGTCAAACAGAGGTAAAAGAAAGATACTACTCTAACATACTCCCATATAGTCCTAACTCTGCTTTAATCATCAACAACTCTTGGCCAGTCTAATTTCTCTTCTAAACCCACTCATTGTTCTCAAGACACCATATTATTTTCTCCATAAATATTTCAGCATGTATATCTAGATTTAGAGATTCTTTAAACGTGATAGAAATCTAAATCTCGAAAAATGAGTAAGTTTTCAAAATTAAGGTGCAATTAACATGTAATCAAATGCACAGATTTGAAGGTGTTCACTTGTGTTGACAGCAGTATACTCCTGTGTAACCACTATCTAAAACAACACAGAGAACATTTCCACGGCTTAGAATGTTCCCATATGCCCCATTCTAGTCAATTTCCCACTCCTAGACAGCCACTTTCTGACTTTTATCTCCATAGGTCAATTTTGCCTGTTCTTGGACTTCTATAAAAGGAATCAGAGTATTCCTGAGGTTTCAGGGTTTGGCCTAGGTTTCTAGGATAAAAAGGGGGAAAAGTGTTCCAGGAGAAAAGAACTATGTGTAAAATATAAAGTTGTATAAAAATATGTTTACAGAATGTTGAAAAGTTTAGAAAAATTGAAAACTGAGACTGAGGATTGGTAAATGACAGGACAAGACTAGAAGAGGCTCATCGGAAAGTTAGGCTTTCCAGATTACAAGCCACAGTTAATTTCTAGGAACCAAGTTTTAGGAAACTTTTCCCAACGTCCAAAACTATTTCTCTGACCTAAAAACTGGTCAGTTCTCTCAATATGCTCCTTCCTCGGTCACCCTTCAGCTGAGGGTGACCATGGCAGGAGCAGTGTCCTATATTCTATGGCTGCGCAGTCCCATCTTGTCCAGAGGCCTCTCTGCCATCTCACAGAAGGGAACAAGTCCCCCCGGCTTTCTTATGAAAGGGTATCATCTGCCCCATTTTAAACAGTCGCAGGTCCAAGGGGCAGCCTTACCATTATCTGGATTTCTCTCTTGCACACCTGGAGATCATGCTCATTGTTGACAAACATGCGTTTCAAGGCACATTTCATCCCATTGCTTGTTCTCACCAGAAACACGATAGCAAATCCACCTGTGAGAGAAACACACACACAAACTCTTTTGAGTCATGCTGGAAAAGTCAGTCAGATGACAACAGTGGCTGCAGGTTGCTGCTTTCACTATTAATGGTACTAACGCCACTGTCAGCCAGCCCTAATGCTAGCCTGGCTTAGAAGGCATTCTTAGATTTTTAGAACTCAGAGACATTATGTGGGATTGGGTAAAGAGTCAGAGAAATTGTTCCCAAACACGTATCTAAGGATAATGAATATAATTGTCCTCCAATAAACCTACAAATAAGCAGATAAATGAGAAGAAGAAGAAAAAAAAACCCAACTACATTCCAACCATTGTCCTAGGTACTTCAACGCTCTTGTTCAATTTTTACCACAATTCTGTGAGGTTGGGTGTTATTTTTCCCTTTAAAACAACAATTACCAGTTGAAGAAAATAGAAGCTCAAAGAGATTCCATTCAAACCAATAACTTTTTTTTAAAAACATAAATATAGCACTCTTTTCCTCATACCAGAGAGGCTAGGAAATTATTTCAGTAATTACTACTGTGAATAGCTGTCAATGAATTTCAAGAATCTCCTTCTCTTTCCCTCCTTCCTTACCTATCCCTCAACTCAAATCTAACAACAGACGCTGAAGATTCCTCCTGCCCTCCCTACTCACGGGCTACTGAGAAAATACAAGACACAGGTACAGTGCTATACTACACAGCAGACATTAGGTAAGTATGACTCAATTATTGGCCTTTTTTTTCCAATGTTAAAATGGCTGCTGCAATTTATTTAAGATTATATCATTAACATTATTCCATTTTGGCATTTTACCCTTTCACATCTATTGTGAAATGATTACCACAATCAAGTTAATTAACACATCTGTCACCATATATCACTGTCATTTTTTTTTTTTTCTGGTGAGAGTACTTAAGACCTCCTCTCAGCAAATTTCAAATACACATACAGTTGGGGCAGATGTTTTAACATCCACGCTGAACTTTCTCTTAAAGACAGTTTACAGTTCACTAACAGAAATTATACAGCTCTTACAGGAGTTGTAAATGCTTAAAATTCATTACACCTTAGTGTTCCACAAATGCTTAGAACTCCTACTCAACCTCATCCCCAAAGTACTGTATGAGGGTTCAATGCCATTGTTAAGAGGGATTAGATAGATAGAGTGAGGCAAAGCTGTCAAAGTCAAAGGCTTTGGAATAAGCAGCAGTTACACTGGACACTCAGTCCATCTGCCTGCCTTGTACACAATCATCATGTAGCTTGAATATTCTGTCCATTGACCCTGTGCAGAAAAAAAAATGGATAGGCTACTCTTTGCAGAGAGGTGGTCACTAACAGGATAGAGGTGAACACAGAAGGAAGTCATCAGAATGGGAACTTGAGTTGAGGTTATGAAGTAGCATTGGGGCTAGCAGCCACATGTAAAATTAATATAGATCAATAAACAGCTATTATAGAGACCTCAGCCCACTGAGCAGTAAGACGTGGGTCCTGAGGTCCTGAGAATGCCACTCTAATTCCCCTAAGGCTCGACAGCACTTCAGTACCTATCTGTTGATGTCCATGGCGCTTCCTGTCATAACTTTACAGTAATTATTCTTTTTTTTTTTTTTGAGTTAGAGTCTCACTTTGTTGCACAGACTGGAGTGCAGTGACAAGCCCACGGTCACTGCAGTCTCAACCTGTTGGGTTCCGGCAATCCTTCCATCTCAATCTTCCAAGTTGCTGGGGCACGCTGCTATGCCCAGCTAATTTTTCAGTTTATTGTAGAGACGAAGTCTAGTCAAGTTACCCAGGCTGGTCTCAAACCCTTGGGTTCAGGCAATCCTCTTGCCTCAGTCACCCAAATTGCTGGAATTACAGTCGTGAACCACTGTACCTGGCTACAGTAATTTTTTTCAAGTAAGTGTATGTTTCTGTTCCTTGCAACCAAAAAGAGCCTTAATCATATAGCACTGTAGCACGTTTTCATAAAATACTCACATAATTATTTTTTAAAAATAGTTTTAATGGGCTCAAAAGTTCCAAATGTGCATTGTAATGATTTACTAGATACTACATGTTTGTATATTTCCTGTTACTATGTTCATTATTCAGATAAACACTAAAACTTACCATACAATCTTTAATTTTAACTGTCATCTCTCTAATCTTTGTACCTCAATAACATTTTCCATTTTCTTACAATACTATAAAGCCCAATCATCAATTTTAATTCTAGAGTATTTACTTTAAAAAAAAAAACTCAACCCTGCAAATTAGAGATATTCTCTCTCTCTCTCTCTCTCTCTTTCTCTCTCATGTGTGTGTGCACACAAAGTCCTCAATTCTAAGATGCATAATTTTTACATTTTACTGCTTAGGGTATCAGAATTTGTCTTGCACTAAATATGTACATTTAGTACAGTGGTATTTATATTTTCTTTTTTCCCCAAAGTTATTAAATCTATAAGGATATCTTATAATTAATTAGAATTGATGAAAATGGTGGTATAAATTATAAAATTCCTATCTATATTCATAATTATTTTGTAAAAAGTCCAGTGGGCATCCATTTTATAAATGTTTTGAATTTCTAAAAAAAAAAAAACACAGAACTACAGACTTCACACCAGTAGCACTCCTAGAGAGCATTAAGTCCAAGCTTTTTGCTTTATGGGTGGAGAAACCAAGTGAGACTTAGGAGTTCCGTGGCTAGTTACGGGCAGAACCTGCAGTAGTGTCACACTCCTGACTATCCAAAAAATATCCTTTTGACTCCACTTATCATTCAAAAAAGCCATGGAGTATCCCTTTAGATAATAAGACATATGACAATGCTGCAAAATAAAAATTGGAAATAGGCATTTCCTACAGTTCTGTGATGCCTAGCACCACTGAAGGACAAGGCAGTTCTCTTAGAAGCAGAATGCTGCAATTTGAGATAACTACCACCAGATGGGAGCAGTGTAGTTTTCTTTGCCAGGTAGCAAGATGACCTTTCCAGCCAGGATTGAAGAAATGGGTCAGTCGCCTAACACACAATCAAGCAAGCTTGACTGGTTGAGCCCAGATTCTCAAAGCCTTGACCATGATACATCTAAAAGCAAAGCAATGAGTCACTTTGCCTGACATAGACAAAATCATGTCACTAAGCATCTATGCCAATAAAAGGGCTTATTTGCAGATGAGAAGCATTTAAATCATGAAATCAAAATCCAAGCCTAACAAGATTTGTCAGTCTAAAGATGTCGGCCACTGTTACTGTGTAGTTGGCCAAATGGAAACGTAAACTACTAAGTTAGAAGACAGAGGGGAGACAGCACCACTCAAGATACTTGAGCACAGGTTTGTGTCTGCCACACTGATCAGGGTGATGAGATTCTCAGCCAGGGCTTAAGAGGGTTCAGGCTATTAAGGAAGAAGGTTGTCAACAGAGAAGACTGTCAACAGAGTTGTTTATTTCAGACTCAGTTATATCCCAAGGTCTTGATTAAATGGAAAAATCCAAAGCTGAGCTGGGGATGGTTTGGACAGAGGGGGGAAAAAATCTAACATTCAGTTGCCTGTGCCAGTGTCTCTGCCCACTGGCAGTTTTTGAAAAACTATTATAATCTCATTCACAAATTTAGTGAATCACAAAGAGAAAAAGGATCTGATCTATTATGTGAAGCAAGCAAGTAGACAAGATAATTCTGACAGAGACACACTTTGCCTATTAAACATGTAGGGATTTTTTTTTTTTACGTCTACAAAAAAACATGTTTTCTCCGATTTTCTCTAAAATATATAGCACTGTTGGTCTTACTTTCTTCTCCTAACTGCTTGAGATATGGATGGCTATTTACAACTCACCATGAGTTTAGAGGTTTTGTCTTTTGGTTTACCTCTGGGTCACTGTGCCGTAGAAAAGTGTCTGACACACAGTGAGCACTCAATAATGAGCTAATTCTTCTCAATGTTTCCACAGAGGACAGAAAAGGACACAGAGAGTGGAGAGACCATGGGAAAGTAATGTATATGGCCCACTTGAAGCTACTGTGCAACTCCAGACCATTGTGGCAACACGAACCTGGTTTTGTTAGACCTGCTCATTTCTAAAGTTAAGCTGGAAACCCACAATCCCATGTGAAATCTCCAGATTATAATAAAAATTAGCAAAAAGTCACATTTCAAATTAACACTGGACAGGCCACGCTGCAGAAGCTAAAGAAAACACATCTGAAAGCTTTCAAGAATCTCTGAGCCTCAAGTTTTCCATGTCTGATCTAGTCCAACTCCTTCATTTTACTAATGGCCAAGGAGAAGTGACATAGCCCATACTCCATAAAGTTAAAAAATGACTTGCAAATAAATTCACACACACACACACACACACACACACACACTCCTATGTTGGTTATCACAGCTCTTGCCTTTCTTCCCTAAAAAGGAGTTTATGGAATATTCCCCACCCAGTATTTGCATATGACTTATTTTAAAGGCATTTCACAACAAAATATTTCATTTATGTTTTCACAATAACCAAATGAGACAGGTGAGCAACCTACCATCCCCATTTTCCCAACAGGAAAGAGATGCAAAGAGTTTAAGTTCCTTTCCAAAAACACATGGAACTAGTTAGTAGTGATGGAGTTCAGAATAGCTCCCACACCTTTTTAAATTTAATACAAGCCGGGTTCGATGGCTCAGCCTGTAATCCCGCGCCTTTGGGAGATTGAGGTAAGTTGATTGCCTGAGCCCGCGGGTTCAAGACCCACCTGGGCAACTTGGCGAGACCTCATCTCTACAATAAATCAAAAAATCAGCTAGGCGTGGTAGCGCATGCCTGTAATTCTGGCTGCTCGGAAGGCTGAGGCGGAAGGATTGCCGGAGCCCAGCAGGTCGAGGCTGCAGTGGCCGGGCGCGGCCACTGCACTCCAGTCTGGGCGACAGAGTGAGACTCCAACTCAAAAAAAAAAAAAAAGAAAGAAAGAAATCCCAAGCTGTTTACACATCCCCTCTCAGAAAACTACTACAAGATACTCTTCACAAAAATGAGGAAGGAAACTAAAAAGCAAAGAAAATCTCCAAGATGGTGACAACGAATCCTAGGATAATTTCTGCATACAAAAAGCAGAGAGCAACCGACCCTTATTGAAGCAAGTTCAAAAACATGTGGCCAGAAAGAGTGTGAGGCCTCATATTGACAGTCAGTTTTTTCCTCAGAGTGAAGTGTTAGGCCTACTGAAAGTAAAGGAACAATCACTTTATTGGTGTCATCCATCATGATGACAGTGAATGGCTAAGATGAAGTGACAAAGGCAATAAAGAATTATGTTCTATCAGAGATGTTCACAAAAAAGCCTGGTATCTCTGTTTTATTCAGTGTCCTGGCAAGAGCTTTAGTCTTCCTGTAAGCTATGAGGCAGAAGAAAACACAAATCCACCTATTAAAAGAATTCTTCTGTGCATGTACTTGCTGACATATGCATGGAATATATCTGAAGGACTTTTTTTTTACAAGCTGCTAGCAATATTAAGGAACTGGGTGGCTAGGTTCCTGAGGTTAACTGAAGACTCAGTTTTTACAATTTACCCCTTTGATTCCTTTAAAAATATAGCATGTTCTTCAATTACCTGCTGAAGAATAAAATAAAATACATTTTCCACAAGTTATTATAAATATATGTAGTTTGGGTACAGCAATTTTACTTCTAGAGATTTAGCCAACAAATATTGCTAAACATGTGCAAGATTACATGGACAGGCAATTATTCACTGAATTATTTGGTATTCCTTGTAATACCAAAAGACTGACAACAGTAAAAATAACCATCAATAAATCAAGAGTAAAATAAAATTAAAACTTTATGTGAAAGAAATAAGAGAGGATATATATGTAACCTCAATCAGTGTCAAAGAATTAAACACCAATTTTCAACACACACATCACAAGATGCTTTTTAAAATTTAATTATTATTTTTATTT
>CAUYQG010022094.1:0-15352 GCA_963574415.1 Tarsius wallacei
TAATTTTTTTTTTGATTTATTGTAGAGATGAGGTCTCGCCAAGTTGCCCAGGCGGGTCTCGAACCCGCGGGCTCAGGCAATCCACTCACCTCAGCCTCCCAAAGGCGCGGGATTACAGGCTGAGCCACCGAGCCCGGCTACCTCCCTGTTATTTTTAATGGAATGTATATATGGTAACATAAGAAGGCCTCAAGCTTGTTTTATGTTTTTATATTGTGCTACTTATGAGGTAGTTGTGTTTCTAGTTCAAGCAACAAATTGTAAATTCTTTCTCTTAAATTAGTTTTAAAGAAATTATTCTGAAGTAAGGCTTTTGACTCCTCTAGTGATCCCCAAACCATGCGTAAATCCATAAAACTAGTCCTTTAAAAAATATATGTATACCCCATCTAATTCCATAAAGAATTCGATATGGCTTATATAAACCAAATCAATATTTTTTTGGAGGGGGATTCGAAGGTTCACTTTGTCACCCAGGTTGGAGTGCAGTGACATGATCTTGGCTCATCACAGCCTCTACCACCTGGGCTCCAGCAATCCTTCCATCTCAGCCTCCTGAGTAGCTAGGACAATAGACATGAGCCACCATGCCCAGCTAATTTTGGGGGTTGTTTGTTTTTGTTTATTTTTTTAAGAGACAAAGTCTCTGTATGTTGCCTATGCTACTCCTGGACTCAAGCAATTCTTCCACATCAGCCTCCCAAAGTGCCAAGATTACAGGTGTGAGCCACCGCCTCTGTCAAGAAGGATTGTTTTTGAGGTAGTCTGAGTAAAAAAAGAAAGAACAAGTAGGAAAATAAAACAAGTGGTAAGAGTGGTATACAGAAATGTTGCACCAGAGCCCTATAGAATTGATAGAAGTATGCCACACATTTGGCTCTCATTTTCTAACTAGTCAAAGTAAAAAGAGAAACAAAAAAGTTGTAAGATTCATAGAGGCTATGAAATAAAAGCTGTGATTGAATGATGAAACAAATTTTTCCCACAGGTCTTATAAAAAAAGGATATCATGTAATGAAATGATTGACATCTACAAAAACAGGTTTAGAGTAGAGATAACAGCCATACTTCTGGCTGTTCCTTTTAATTTTTCTTATTATAAGACAATGACATGATACCAAAATGCAATTTATCAAACTCAATTCTCCAAAGTACTAGAACTTAGATGGTCTGGTTTGATCCAAAGGCAAAGTTAATTATCTAAATGAGAATTACTGCACAACATGCAGGAAATTTCCCTCAAACATAAATTTTTGCAGTCAGTCTCTTGATAAGGATTTGATAAAGGATGGTTAAAAATTATCTTCTCCAACTAGAATCCAGGGTGCAGATATTCTGTGTAAGAGAACAAGGCAGAGAAAATGGAGGAACTTTCTAAAGCAAACACCCAAGTACCTTTAGAAAAGGCCAATATTGTGCCTTACAAAAATTTCTAAATTCAGCCAGGTGCAGTGGTTCATGCCTGTAATTCCAGCACTTTGGGAGGCAGAGGCAAGAGGACTGCCTGAGCCCAGGAGTTGAAGATCAGCCTGGGAAACGGTGAGCCCTTGTCTCTATAATAAATCAAAAATTTAGCTGGGCATGGTACCACGTGCCTATAGTTCCAGCTCCTTGGAAGACTGAGGCAGATGGATTGCCTGAGCCCAGCAGGTTGAGGCTGCGGTAGCCATGGGCATGCCACTGCACTCTAGCCTGGGAGACAGAGTGAGATTCTGACTAAAAAAAAAAAAAGCTGAATGCTGAATTAATTTCAAAATATAAATAAAAGGCACCAATGATCTGCAACACAAAGAATGACCACTAATTTTTAGTCTAAATGTTTTCAGTACAGATATTAACTAAGTCACTCATTGTGGTTCAAGAAAAAAAGTAGTAAAACATCAAAAGGACATCTTAATTTAAGGAATATTTATTTCTAGTGAATTCTGAAAGGTAAGTTGGTTTTAATATTTCCCTAAGATAACTTGTTAAGTGGAGTTGTTGAACACAAAATAAATGAATGTTGGAAAACACTTACCAGAAAGGATGATTGGGGTTTTAGAGTGACTGTGGTAGAGTAACTGTGCACTATTGTCCTCAGTTATCATGCCTTCTAGTATCTACACTTTTGATACTGTCATCCCACACTCACTCTGGGCTTGGCCGTATGACCTACTTCAGCCAATGGGCTAGTAGCAAATTTGATGAGGTACTTTCACATTTCTGTTTACTTCCTTGGATCCCTCCATTTCCATGAGAACAAGCTAAGGTAACTTTCTGGAGGATGAGACCACGTGAGGCAAAGGTGAATTGTTCCAGTTGAAACCTCCAAGTCTGCCAACACTGCCCACCTCCTTTCCTGAGCCCACTCCCAGCTGACTGCAGATACATAAACAATCCCTGACTAACTTCATTCAACAGCAAAGCCTGCTCAGATCAGCCTAACTGCCTAAGTCTATAAGAAATAATAAGTGACTATTGTTTTAAGCCACTGAATTTGGGAGTGATTTGTTACATAGCAATAGCTAACTAATATTGTGCCTGAATTTAAGCCATTTCTTTTTGCAAGAGTGCAAAAGCAGTTTCTAGAACTTCGTAATATTAGTAGATAATATTTAGGACTTTTACTCTCAATAGGAAGAGGGACAAATTGAATTAGCTCATCCAAAAGTGATATTAAATATTATAAAACAAATAAAAAGAAATAAAGTGGTCAAAACATCCCAGTTTACTCATTTTGAAATAATAATTTAATTGATTAGAAAGCTATTCTTTCAAACCCAAATCTTTGCACTGTTATTAAGATGCAAATTCTATATAAGAATTAGAACTAGGTTCAATATTTCACAGTTTAGCCTGCAACTGGTTTCTATGCACAGAGTCCAACACTAAGCTAAGATCAACAAAAGATGCATATAATCTTATCTTGTTCTTGAAAGATTTCTGCATAAAATATACAGGAAGAAAGAGTAATTTACTGTGGAATAGTCTTGCCAAAAGCCTGGTCCTTGCACAGAATAATGACCTGAGAAACCCATACTTGCAATTTGTCATGAAAAACTGGCTGGAAAAAAAAAAAAAGCTGGGCTCGGTGGCTCAGCCTGTAATCCCGCACCTTGGGAGGCTGAGGTGAGTGGATTGCCTGAGCCCGCGAGTTCGAAACCCGCCTGGGCAACTTGGTGAGACCTCATCTCTACAATAAATCAAAAAATTAGCCGGGCGTGGTAGCGCACGCCTGTAGTTCCAGCTACTTGGAAGGCTCAGGCAGAAGGATCGCCGGAGCCCAGCAGGTCGAGGCTGCGGTGGCCGGGAGCGGCCACTGCACTCCAGTCTGGGTGATGGAGTGAGACTCCAACTCAAAAAAAAAAAAAAAAAAAAAAAATCAGGCCGCTCACTATGTGGCTTAAATTAAAAGGCTAACATTGTAGCCCATAGGACTGTACCTCTTAGAGCATAAACAAAGATATAGATGAAGCCCCTGCATATGACCAACAGGAATAGTATCTGTAAGGACTGTGAAACATGGAAAAGGACACATGAGTAATACAAGGGGCATCAGTTCTCAGCTTCAACGGATTGTTACCATAAGAAAATAAAGACTGTGTTATCATGAATATTTTAAAATTTCAAGGGATGACAAAAATTTTGAACTAAATGATACAATCATATACAGATCTGGATAATTTACAGAACTCCTGAGACTCCAGAGTGCATAGTCAGATAGGCTTTAGTAAAAGTTGAGGATATGGTCTGGCAGGAGAAAGAAAATACAGGCATTCATAGAGGACTCCAAAACCTTCAGTCAATGGGCTTTATCAATTGAATAATGCCCATCTGTTCCTACTCCCCCCAACAGTAAATCCTAATCCATTTTAATGGGTTTCTAATCTTGACAAATTACATTATTTAGAAGTCTAAGATTCCCCTGCCCCATATTTGACACCTTGGCAGTTAGGCACCACCTATTCACATTGTGATTTCCATTTACAAATTCACATTAACATAGAGGACAATAAAACTCCCATAAATTCTTTCCTTGTGCTCTGTTGCTGAGGACCCATGCCATTCTTCTTAAGTCCTCTCTACCTGGAGGAGCATAGGTAATAGTCTCTATGGGGTCAATACTTATTTTTCCCGTATCTGTGCCCTAGCATGTTATCTTACTATCTGTTGGACTTATTTTGTTCCATTTTCTAAAACTCCATTATCTCTCCAGGTCAGTTGCCATCATTTTCCCATTCTAATCAACAAACATCCCTTTCAAGAAGACAATATGGACCATCAGCCAACAAGTAATCTCATCTTAAGCCTCCTAGATCTGTACTCAAGTCTCTTTTAGAATGTTTTGGTCAAAGTTGATTTATACACAAAACATATTGTTCCCATTATGACTTGTTTCTTGAATAAGGTTTGAGTACATATTTTGGATCCCAAATGTTGATTTCCCAAGAATACTATCATATAGGAAGTAGCAATCTCCAATTACACTTTAGTTTGAGAAAGCTAAAGAGCTTCCCATAAGCTTCCTCAGCAAACACTGGGCCTATCAGGGTGGGTATATAAGTCTAATAAATTATTCTAACCTAACCGTGGTTTCAGTTTGCCAAGTATCTGTTATTTTGGTCACTGTTTTCCCCATACAAAAGCAAAGTTTATAGGCACTAGAGCACATGATCTATTGAATTTCAGTTTCAAATAAAGAAGGAGGTTTCTGCAGGAAAGTAACCTCATCCCTGTGGATGGCATCCTTAAATGCATCTAAGAGGTAATATTCTTTTGCTATCAATCTCTCCTGAGATACCAAGTTAGTGTTAGTCTTTGCCTCTTGTGTAATCATTTTTGCCTCCCATTATGTTAGCAAATACCCTTCTTTTCATTGTTAATTAATTTTTATCCAGATTTTTCTTCTTGGTGTTAGACTATTAAGTTCAGCAAAATGACTGACCCATAAAACTGGCAGTAACAAAAGTTTAGCCAAAGATTTCCCCTTCATCTATTCCCCATTCTACGGAGTATGGTTAGACAAACACAAACAGATAGGCTTGCTTCATCCACTGAGCAAAATATAGACAAAACCTACTAATCTCACTTTTAAAAGATGAAAGAAAAGGAATGACTCATTCCAAAAGAATGACAAACAGTTATACTTAGGAGATATTGTCAGTATCATGTTCAGCAACTGATTCTTTCTTCAGAAATCATAAATGCAAGCCATGTTTCACCAATATAGTATCAAGCAAGGAAAAACATAGAAATAGAGAGTTTTCGTGCATGCTTATATCATTCTTATCATATTTCCATATCTTAAAAAAATCTCAATAATCTATTTGACAATCCCTCTTTTCTTTCACATATATTGTTTTAACACAAAATTATTAGTTCTGAAAGCCATTCTATCAGTTTCTTGTCATCCTTCACCTCACTTAATAAGCAGGTGATTCCAATTTTCAGTCAGCCACTTTGTGTATCAATATATATGATAAGTCCATTGTATGTGATGCTTCATAATTTGTATTTTACTTGAAGTAAAATGAGTTCCTTAATTAATCAACACTAAAATTAATATAATATTCTTGCTATAGGCCTTTAATACAGTAGTGGTATTTGCTTCATTTTCCAAGTATGCACATCCAAATCCAGAATGAGTGTCTCTCTCAGCCAAGAGTCATTTTTATGCACCTGGAACCAAGGGTAATGAGCTCATGTAATTCATGTTTCCATTATAAGTCTTCCTGGATCCTTTAGTAAGCATTCTATTATGGGCTGAATTTGTCCTTCCAAGAGATATGTTGAAGTCCTAACCTTCAGTACTTCAGAATGTGACCTTATTTGGAAATATGGCCATTTTAGTTGTAATTGGTTAAGATGAGGTCATACCATAGCAGGGTGAATTCTTAATCCAATAAGACTAGTGTCATTGTAAGAGCAGCAGAGACAAAGAGACACAAGACACATGAGTAGAAAAGACCAAGTACAATGATGATAATACCATATGATTATTTTTATTATCTAGTTCCTCTGATGATGAAAAACACAGCTAATTCTTCCATTGAGCAGATTTACAGTTTCCTTTTTAATGTGCAGCTATAGACCAGTCACAATGTTTGAGACTGAGTGTCAACTTTCTACTCTTGAGCTGTCAAGAGGAGACATGATGCTGCTTGTTTGGCATCCTCTGATAACTGGTCATGGAGAGGAGACTATTTGTCTATGGTGTAAGTAACACCTCAGGGAGATAAATGTATGGCCAAAGACATGACAGGCCTTTTCATCTATGCTATGGATAATTTTGGTTGTCTCCCTTCTCATATGCTTGAATATGCTATTTCCACTTAATAGGAAACACTTGTGTGCATTTATCTCTCTATTGGAATCCCTTCTCTATATAACCCATAATATGATGCATATTTCAGTTCTTAAAATAATTGTACCTACTTACATAACAGAAGAAGCCTAAATTAATGCTCATCATGACAATGATTGGCTTTCAAAAAGTATAAAACCGGAGGCTTCCTACAGCAATTGTCTACACCAAAATTCCAATGATTGCCTGAAGGTAGTGGTAATGGGATTTAGTCAAAATCTGACACATATAATAGGATTTGAGAATTGGGGTTTTATGATTTCTTTTTCTTGTCACCCAGACTGGAGTCAGTGGTAGCCTTGACCTGCTGGGCTTATGCAATCTTTCTGCTTCAGCCTTCCAAGTAGCTGGAACTACAGACAGATGCATGCCACCACACATGGCTAGTTTTTGTGATTTAGTGTAAAGACATGTTCTCACTAAGTTGCCCAGCATGGTCTTGAATCCTTGTGCTCAGGCAATCCTCTCACCTCGGCCTCCCAAAGTGCTGAGATTATAGGCTGAGCTGCTGCGCCAGGCCAGATTTTATGATTTCAAAGGCATCAAGAGGGCAATGGCTCTTTGAAGCTCTAAAATCACCTGCTGTTTTTCACAGCCCCATTCAAATTCATCATTCCTCTATCCTTTGGTAGATTTGTGAGTAGAGAATAATAAAAGTTCCAGATATGTACGTGATTTTTTCATAAATCAAATAACATGATCAATTTTGTAGCCTGTTGTTTTAATTCTGGAGCTCACAGAGTAATAACTTATTTTTGTTTGTTTGAGGGCTGTCTTCTATGATTCTAGCCCAAATAATTCCTAAAAAAATTATTACTCTGTGTTTACCTTGTATTTTAGCAAGTTGAATTGACCATCCCTTGGGGGTTATATTGTTTACCATCATTTGCAATTCAGTTTTAGAGCTTGATATTCATATTATGATGGCATCACATCATCAAAATAATTAATAACAGTAATTTTCATTTGAATATAATCTGTCTCCTTGCCAGAATGTGGCAATAAACAGGACAATTTACATGTCCTCTGGGAACATAGTAATTATGCACTGGTATTCATTTCACTGGCTTTGGATTTCTTCTGAAATATAAATAGAAGATAATCATATTAGTTAAATAGATCACAAAATGCCGGTCTCCCTAGTTGATGCACATCTCGAATTGTTAACATTATATCAGTCATGGCTGAGGCTATTGGAGTGACCATATTATTTAGTCCCCAGTAGTCAACAATTAACCTCCAGGATCCATTGATTACAGGCAATATTCAATGATTACCTAAGAATATTGTGAGCACTAATACACATATTTTTAATTAAAGCCAAAGTTTCCTGATGAACCCCAATCATGTTACATTAACCACTCAAGAGTGTGCAGATATTTCTAAAGGTTCCTGTGTAGTATATTCTATCATAAAAGAATGAAGAGGAGATTTGCATGCCCTTATGATGTGGGTAAGTGTCTTCCATTCAGACATACACCATATTCTAGAAATACTTTCTGGTAGAGGTAATATAGCAAACATACATGATTTTCATTTTAAAATTCATACTTTAAACTTTAATTTTACTTTTAATATGTCTACAATTGTATCATTCTACCCCTGACTTAATTATATTGCACCTGAATTATTTATTTATAGGTTTCATGAGTACATTGTGTACCAGTGTCCAGAAATTCCAATACTGCCATATTCTGGCAATTTTATGTACTAATTCAACATGCTTTGGGTCTTTCGCTGGGTTTTCAAAAAGAGAACCTGGCTATACCCTCACTCAGAATCATAATTTCACATTTTGTCTCATATCATTTTAATTGGCACTTGTTCTGAAGGAATTTTAAATTTTTCTATGTGTCATCACCATATGTTTTAAATTCATCAAGCCTGGGATAAATTTAAGCAATCTGTTGTAGTCATTACAGTCTGAGGAGATGATGTGGCTGTTAGATCACCTATTTCTCTTATATTGCTCTATTAAAATTTTAGTAGATTCGCCATCTGTTTTAGTTCATTTTCTGCTGCTGTAACAGAATACCACAGACTGGGTAATTTATGAGGAACAGAAGTTTATTTGGCCCACATTTCTGAAGACTGGGAAGTCCAAGAGTATGGTGCTGGCACCTGATGGTCACTCCATGGCAGATGGGCAGAAGGGTAGAAAAGCAAGTGAGCTTGTGAGATAGAGAATAGGGCCAAACTCATCACTTTTATCAGGAAGGAACCCACTCCTACAATAATTAACTCACTCCCCAAATAATGGTATTAACCCATTCATGAGGACAGAGTCCTCATGACCTAATTACATTTCCAAGGCCCCACTACCCAATTTTATCATTGGCAATCAAATTTCCACCTGATTTTTGGAGGAGAAATTCAAACCATCAACTCTAAATTATTCAAAGATCTAAATGTAAACCTTCAAACTATAAGATTCTTAGAAAACCCAGGAGACACCCTTTATAGACATTGAAATAGGCAACCAATTCCTGGTCATAACCCCCAAAATTCATGACATAAGAGATAAGATAGACAAATGGGACCTCATCAAACTGAAAATCTTCTGCAAAGCAAGATAACCATCAAGACAGCAGGGAGACAGCACACAAAATGGGAAAAAAATATTTGCCAGTTGTTTGTCTGGCAAAGGCCTAACATGCAGAATCTACAAGGAACTCAAACATGTTGAAAGGAAAAAACAAACAGCTCCACTAAAAAGCGGGCAAAAGACATGAATAGACACGTCTCAAAATAAGACATACAAATAGCTAACAGATGCATGAAAAAAATGCTCAGCCTCACTAATCATCAAAGAAATGCAAATTAAAACTACACTGTGATAGCACCTAACTCCAGTGATACCCAGTCAGGATACCATCATTAATAACTCAAAAAACAACAGATGCTGTTGAGGCTGTGGAGAAAAGGGAACACTTCTACACTGTTGGTGGGAGAGTAAATTAGTACAACTTCTGTGATGATTTCTAAAAATCTAGAAAATGACCTTCCATACTACCCAGCAATCCCCCTTCTGGGAATATACCCAGAGGAACTCAAATCATTCTGCAAAAAAGATACCTGTGCACGCATGTTTATTACAGCACTATTCACAATAGCAAAAACATGGAACCAACTGTGCTGCCCATTGAAAGTGGACTGGATTTTTTTTTAAAGTGGTACATATAGGTGATGAATTATTTTGCAGCCATAAAGAAGGGCAACGTTATAGACTTTACAGCAACTTGTACGGATTTAGAATTTAGCATACTTAGTGATCTATTACAGAAACAAAGAACTGAATACCTCATGTTTTCACTCATAAGTAGACCCTGAGCATTTATCCTAACACTACAAGAAAGGGATTGGCAGTATTGGGACACTGCCAGGGGAGGAAGGAAGGTGGGAGCACATAACATCATCAGGCGTACCTGACCCTAAACCAGGCAAAGCGAGGACAAGTGGGAAGCCCAAATTTCACTTATATGAGGACCACTTATGTACCTAATCCTGGCTTGTACTCCACATCTTTAAAATAAAATAAAAAAAACCCATAGCACTATTCATCTGTTCATTTTTCCATTCTGTTTTTTCCCAGCTTTTTTGAGTTATAATTGACAAATAAAAATTGCGTATATTAAAGATGTAGAATGTAATACTTATATAGAGAGATTGTGAAATTGTTACCACAATAAAAAAATTTGACATATTTATAACCTCACAGAGTTGCCCTTCTCCTTTCTTGTGGCGAGAACATTTAAGATCTACTCTCTTGGCAAATTTCAACTATACAGTATAGTATTTCAAGTTGTAGTACCATGGTGCACAGTAAATATCTAGAGCTATTTATCTTGCTTATTTGAAACTTTTTACAGTTTCACCAACATCTCTTCATTTTCTCTCATCTCCCTCAGTCCCTGGGCACCTCCATTTTACCCTCTGCTTCCATGAATTCAACTTTTTAAGGTTTTAGATATAAGCAAGACTTGTCTTTCTATGCCTGTTTTGCTTAACTTAGCATAATGTTCTCCAGAATTATCCATGTTGTTGCAAATGACAAAGTTTTTCTTTTTCAAGGGTTTAGCAATTTTTCAGTGTGTGCATGTGTGTGTGTGTGTGTGTACCAATATCATACGTTCTTTATTCATTCATTCATCAGTGAATATTTAGGTTGATTCCATATCTTGGTTCTTGTGACTAATGATGCAGTGAACATGGGAGTGCTTGTATTTCTTCAAGATCATAGATTTTTTTTTCCCTTTGGGTATATACCCAGAAGTAGGATTTCTGAATCATATGGTCATTCTATTTTTTATTTTCAGGGAACTTCATATCATTTTGGCTGTACCAATTTATATTTTTACCAACAGTGTACAAGGGTTTTTCTCCACATCCTCAGCATACTTATTATCTTTTGTCTTTTTTATAATAACCATTATAATAAGTGTGAGGTGATATTCCATTGTGATTGAATTTGTATTTTCCTGGTGATTAGTGATATTGAGCATTTTTTTCAAATAGCCAAATTCGTATGTCTTATTTTGAGAAATGTCTATTCTGGTCTTTTGCCAATTTTTAAAAAATTGGGTTACTATTATTATTGTTATTACTTATGAGTGAGTCATTTGATTTCCTTGTGGTTTTTTTTTTATATTAACACCTACACAGATGTATGGTTCTATGATTTGAATATCTGTCCCATCCAAAACTCATGTTGAAATTTAATCCCCAATGTGTCAGTGATAAGAGGTGGGGCATTTAAGAGGTGGTTGTCAATTAGAGTCATTCATTCATAAATTAATAGATTAATGGATTAGCATGGGAATGGGACTGGTTGCTTTACAAGAAGAGGGACGTGAGCTAGCATGCTCAGTCCCTTCACCATATAATGCCATGCACCACTTTGGGACCCCACTAGCAAGAAAGCCATCACCAGATGTGGCACTTTCATGTTGAACTCAGCCTCCATAATGGTAAGAAATTCCTTTTATTTGGAAATTCCCCAAATATAAGGTACACTAAACATAAAAAAATGGATCAAGATATATGGTTTGCTGAACTTTCTCCCATTACATAGGTTGTTTCTTTACTTTTGTTGATTGTTTTCTTTGCTGTACAGAAGTTTTTAGTTTAATGCAATCCCACTTGTCTATTTTGCTTCTGTTGCATGTCCTTTTTGGTCATATATGAAAAATAAATCATTGCCCAGACCAACACCAAAAATCTTTTCCCCTATGTTTTCTTCTAGTAGTTTTACAGTTTCACGTCTTACATTTAAGTCTTGAATTTATTTTGAAGTTTTTTTTGTATATTGTGTGAGATAAGGGCCCAATTTCATTCTTCTGCAGGGGGATATCCAGTTTTCCAAGCATTATTTATTGAAGAGATTGTGCTTTCCCTATTGTGTATTTTCAGTACCTTTGTAAAAGATCTACTGATCTTGAATGCATGGACTTATTTTTGGGATCCTTGTTCTTTTCCATTGATCTGTCTGTGTTTATGCCAGTACCATGTTCTTTTAATTACTATAGCTCTGTAGCATACTTTGAAATCTGTTAGTGTGATGTATCCAGCTTTGTTCTTCTTGCTGAAGATTGCTTTGGCTATTTGAAATCATTAGTAATTCTATAAGAATTTTAGAATTTTTCCTATTTCATTGGGATTTTGATAAGGACTGCATTGAATCTGTAGATTACTTTGCGTAGTATGGACAGTTTAACAATATTAATTCTTGCAATCTGTGAACATAGGGTATATTTCCATTTATTTGTGTCTTCTTCAATATCTTTCAATATCTTTCACTGATGTCTTATTGTTTTCAGTGTACAATTCTTTCATATCCTCAGTTAAATCTATTCCTAAGTATTTTTTCATGCTATTGTAAATGAGATTGTTTTCTTAATTTCTTTTTTTATGGTGCATTATTTGTGTATAAAAAAACCACTGATTTTTATATGTTGATTTTGTATCTTGCCACTTTACTGAATTTTTTTATTGGTTCTAATAAAATCTTAGTGAATACTGTAGGGTTTCCTATATATAAGAATATGTCATCTACAAGCAAAGATAATCTTGCTTTTTTTCTTTATGATTTGAGTGTCTTTTATTTCTTTTCTTTTTCTTTCCTTTTTGGGGGGGGGGTCAAAATTCTCTGACTAGGGCCTCCAGAACTATATCATATAGAAGTAGTGAAAGTAGACATTCTTGTCTTATCCCTGGTCTTAGAGAAAAAGCCTTCAGTTATATACTATTGAGTATAATGTTAGGTATAGGCTCCATGTATATGGATTTCTTTATGTTGAATAGATTCCTTCTATAACTAATTTGTTGAGAGTTTTCTATCATTAAAATATGTTAAATTTTGTCAAATACTTTTTTGCATCTATTGAGTTTATCTTATTATTTTTATCCCTTATTTTGTTAATGTGACAAATAACATTTATTGATTTGTATGCAGTGAACCATTCTTGCATCCCAGGGATAAATCCACTTGGTCATGATATATGATTCTTTTACTGTTCTATTAAACTTGGTTTGCTAGTGTTTTATTAAGGGTTTTGATATCTATGTTCATCAGGGATATGGTCTGTAGTTTTCATATAATAATAAAAATCAAATCAGAAATAAATTAAATAGAAAAACAATAGAGCAAATCAGTAAAATTAGAAATTGGATAAACACAAATTTGACAAACCTTTCTCTAGACTAAAATAAGAGAGATAAAAAAACTCAAAAAAATTATAAATGAAAGAGGAAACAGTACAACTGATACCACAGAAATACAAAGTGTTATAAACGACTAATGTGAACAATTATATACCACAAATTGGATAACCTAGAAGAAATAAATTACTAGAAACATACAGTCTACTAAGAATGAATCATGAAGAAATTAAAAATTTGAACTGATTTTACCTAGTGAGAATAATGAATCAGTAATCAAAAACCTTACCAAAACAAACAAAACAAAACAAACCTTAAATTCTGATGGCTTTACTGGCCAATTCTACCAAATATTTAAAGAGGAGTTAATGCCAATCCTTTTAAAACTTTTTTGAGAAATTGAAGAGAAGGGATAACTCATTTTATACAGCCATACTTTATTTTTAGATTGTGAAACACCAAAATATGTACCAAAATAGTTTGGTCTCAAGTTTGATTAGGAGTCTTTTATATTGCACTTGCCATGTAGGTAAAATTTGGTTATATAAAAAATTAAGCCAAATACAAATCATAATTGTAAACAAGCTAGTACAGGGTACCTTCAGGAGAGTTTTGAACTTTATGTAGCACATTATTAATCACAAGCTAGGATATTTTCATTATTCTCTTGATCAAGTGTCGGTCCCAATTTCCAGGTGTTTTGAACTTTATGTAGCACATTATTAATCACAAGCTAGGATATTTTCATTATTCTCTTGATCAAGTGTCAGTCCCAATTTCCAGGTGTCGATGGATATAAACACACAGCTGACACATTTCTTGAGCCCTTCCTTACACAAAGTTGGATTTTTTTTTTTTTGAGTTGGAGTCTCACTCTGTCACCCAGACTGGAGTGCAGTGGCTGCTCCCGGCCACTGCAGCCTCGACCTGCTGGGATCCAGCGATCCTTCCGCTTCAGCCTTCCAAGTAGCTGGAACTACAGGCATGCGCTACCATGCTTGGCTAATTTTTTATTTATTGTGGAGATGAGGTTTCGCCAAGTTGCCCAGGCGGGTTCTTGAACCCGTGGGCTCAGGCAATCCACTCACCTCAACCTCCCAAAGCGCGGGATTACAGGCTGAGCAGATTACAGGCAGATTTTTTTTTTTTAACCAGGCTCCAGTAGGTATTCTAATACAACTAAGGTAATATAATACAAGGGCCAATTGCAAATTTTCTTTAGTTTTCTATAGAATAAATTAGGTCAGTCTGGAATTTCAAATTCTTTGCCATGCATGATTAATTATTTTACCAATAGAGAGTAGACATAACCCCAAATAAGATTAATAAACTTTCCCATAGTAGTATGTCTTTGTCTTTGAAACCACTTAACACCATTTTTGAGTACTACTTTTACTGTCTCATTTTCTGTATTCTTCACTCTCTCCCATGTTTTGTTCTATCTCTCCTTCATTTTAAGCAAATGTATAACTTACTACTACTACTGCTAGTGTTTGGATTGGTAACCCAGATGAGAAGGGAGGAGACGGGAAGATGGTGGCCGAGCCAGTCAGACTATGCAAGTCCTGGTGTGAGTGAGTGAGTGTATGGAAAATTTTGTGTATGTGCTGGTTAGTGAGTGGGCGTGTGAGTGGCTGAATGAGTGAGTCAGGGTTCTCCTGGTGCAGTGGCTGGTGCCGCAGCTGTTTGGCTTGGACCCTAGTGAATCCCAGGACACAGAAGCTGAGTGCCATTTAAAAAAAAATCAACAAAACCTTTCCTGGGAAGAAAATTCTGGAAGAGACTGACTAAAGTGGGGGCTTATGAGCAAGTGACCAGGGCCCTCCTGGTGAAGCAGCTAGTGCTGCAGCTTCTCTGCCTGGTCCCTAGCACTTCCCAGGTTGCAGAAGCTGAGCACCATCTTTATTTTTAAATGGATAAAAGTTTTCCTGAGAAGAAGTGATGGGGAGAGACTACCGGCTCCAGGCTCTGCCCCACCACAGTGGCAGGAAGGAATGCTGGCTCCAGGCTTTGTCTCACCAATTCAGGGTCTAGTTGGACACTGGCAGCAAGGGCTGTGGAGGGAGGCCTGAGGCAGAGTCCCACTGAAGAAGACATCTTGAAAATGGGGCAGGAAATTGCTTCAACTTGCTCACCACAGAGCAACACACCTGATCTCTGTGGCTGGTGGATCAACTACTCAGGGACTGAGCATGACCTAGAGGGAATAAACTGAAAGCACAAACTTTGGAAGGACCTGATGAGTGCTGAGTTCCAGACACACTAACCCCTACCCTGATCCAGCCATGGAACAAAGGGTGGCCAGAAAAGGACGAGGAAGAACTCCATAGAGATCAGTGGTAGGTCTGGGAA
>CAUYQG010022095.1:0-30926 GCA_963574415.1 Tarsius wallacei
GGGGGGGTGGGAGGGATAGGGGAAGCAATTAATGGCAGTCAATACCTGTCTGGGGATGGGGGGACACTTCTTACAAACAAGGGTGCCTGAATGACACATATTTGTGTACCTAACCCTTAAATGTACCCCTCAATATCACAATAAAAAAAATGTTAAAAAAAAAAAAAAGAAGTTTGTCAGGTCATAATATAGCTGTTATTCAGCCCACGTTATGAACTGTAGAGTGGCATCTCTATGTGTTAGTATTCATTTCATGTGTTAATATTAGTGACTTAGATTTATAGCAGTGATGAATGAATTTGCTAAAGAAAAATGGGCATTTGGCTCCATATGTATGCATCTATGTGCAGATCTTGAATGATTGCATCTTTTCTTCATTTCTTTTTAAAATTTTAGCTATGAATGTCTCTGTAATTTTAGGTGGATTAATGCTTTTTGTGAAACTGAGTCATAGTCTCAAAATTTTTAATTCTTCCTACACTTATCTACTATGCTTGGATACCTTCAGCTGCATGCTTCATACATGGTAAATACAGAAATGCTCATTTAACAAATAGATTATAGGTTGATTAAATACAAGAAGAAAGACAGGGAAGAGAGATAACTTTTAAATTGGGTATAGGGAATAGGTGGATAGGATCAGAGGAAGTGATGGCAGGAGCTCTCAGTTAGTAGTTGAAAGAGTAGAGAGGGAGAAAGGTTTTCCTACTGTCTAAGTTATATCTCAGATCGCTAAGCTTACGAAACTCAGTTCTATAGAAGAAAAGTATATTCCCAAGGAGTTGAGTTTCCTTTACAACAATCATTTCTGCTCAAAGTCTAAGATTATAAGATTCTTAACTCTTAAGAGGCTATGTTACATAATTTTAAGATTGGCTTTTGCATGGGACATTGCCTATTAATGCAACAAGTGTGGAGTTCTTAGTGTCTGGAGAGGTCTACAGTCCTTGTAGTTTTGAGTATCTGTAGAGATCTATTGCCGCTGGTACATGATTGATGCTAAATAATTTCTTTCTGGATGGGAGATCAGGGGTTCTGAAGGGGTGATGGTGGATATTAAAGTGTTTTGAATACAATTGAGGTGTTATGTCAAACAAGTTGACTTGGGCAATTACCAGTACTTAATAACAGTCCACCGCAATTTACTGAACACCTACTACTAAGAGTCAAACACAATTTATCACATAACTGCCCCATTTAAATGCTACAACAATCTAATATGTTTAACAGTTTTGGTATGAGGAATATGAAGTTTAGTAAGGTTAAGTGGCCAAGGTCGCACAGTAAACTGGAGAGTTGAGAAGCCTGTTTCCTCTCTATGTGCTGCCTCCTATATTTACTCAGCCTGGGAATAACATTGAGCTGTCTCCATCCCTGTAGATTAGAATGGACTAGGAAACCTCTGCAACTTCATGCTCAAAAAGAAGTGAAATTTGATTCTTAATTATATCCAGTAAGGACAAAACCTGTTGGGAGACAAACTTCCATGGATCTCATGTTTCTACTCATATTTTTGAGCAGAGGCACTGATTGCATTTGTTCTGGACTATCTTTTCAAGGATGTGTGTATAGTAAACAGTTTTGGAATATATAGTGTTTCCCTCTGGCTTAAAGGGCAGAAATGCTTAATAAAGTATAATAAGATAGCATCTTAGTGTAGTATATGAAGATAGAGTAATATAATAAAGATAGTAAGATAGCATCTTAGTGTAGTATATAAAGATAGTAAGAGAGTCTCCCTTTGAAGCATAAAGCAAGCATGCTTACTTACTACTTATTATAAAAGATTTTCAGAGTTCCTCTCCTGTAATAAAACCCACTGTGTGTGCAGGTGTCAACTGACATGACCTCATGGGAATTGGCCCTTGGAGAACTGACAAAAATGCTGATACTCAGTCTACTGTTATTGCAGTAATAAACTGGCTTTTGTCTCTGAATCTTTGTCTTATACAAGGGAGGTACCCCCAAAACAGAACAGAATTATTTTTTGGAGGGTGAGCCCCTTGTAGTATAGGCTTCTCCCAGTAGGTAAGTGTTCTAGGAACCCACTGGCGTCAGTGCACCAGTTAGTATTGTTGTGAGAGGCTGCTTTCAGCTTCAGTAACATTTTTTTGGAGATTCTTTCCATGCGTTTGCCCATTTCATGGTGAGTGATTTACACGAATAATGTGCAGCAGTGAAATTTTGTTTTCTGTTGTGTTCAGCGGTTTTTCATCAAAAACAGCATAATCCTCGTGTTCCACCCTCCCTATGTGCCCAAACTTGCCCCAAGCAACCCTTTTTCATCAAGGGAAACAACAACAACGTATGTTGTTGTTGTTTCCCTTGATGAAAAAGTCCTCAAAGGGAAACATTTTGCCAGTGTGGAAGAGGTGAAACAAAAAATGATGGAAGCACTAAAAGTTATCAAAATTGATGAGTCCAAAAAATTTTGATCAGTGGAAAAAGAGTCTCGATAGGTGTAGTGCATTAATCGGAGAGAACTTTGAAGGTGACTGAAGTTTATACATGTAAGAATAAATACAAAAATTTGTATAAATAAATTTTGGGGTTTTGGGGGCTCTCCCCTCATATCTTATACCAGCATCCACGAAACTGTGGCAAGCTAACTTAGCCTGCAAGTAGGGTAAAAATCTCAGCTCCTTTACAGCTCTTGACAGAACCTAGATTCAAATTTAAGTTAGTCTGACTCCCAAGCCCATATTCTTTGCTGTTACACTCTTGTGCTAGCAGCTGTGTGTTTGGAGGAAAACTTATATTTGTGGAATAAAATTGTCTTGCCTCTTTCCTCCTCTTAGGACTGTCTTTTCTTTCAAAGTATCTAGGGGAAAATGGCAATTTAAACTTTTATCTTGAAGCAACCTATATTTCTGTTTACCTCTCCTTATGCCATTTCTGAAGGTGTTTTTGACTCTGACAGTAAACTCCCCCTTCAATTACTATACTAGATGGGGTATGGAAGGAGTCAATGTGTCTGCTGGCTTCGTGGGACTAAGATCTGGAACCAGGGGGGAAAAAAAAGAACAGGTAACCTGTCACTTTGTTGTCCATTTCACTTGTCTTTATAACACAAAGGGAGAGATGGGTCTAAATAACAGTCATTGGCTTCTCATGCCCATTGCTTACAGTCCTGTAAACCAGTAGTCACAACTCTGAACTTGTTCCATTAGCTGAATTTATCAGTGTTTTCTTCCACATGTATAATTCTTTACAATTTACACATTTCAAAAAGACAAGCAATAGTTGTCTATTTGATCATGGTAGTTATTTTGAAAGATAGAAGAAATAAGTTTCTAAATTTAAGTGACTTTACCAAAGAGACACAGTGCCAGGATTAGAACCTGAGTGTAAATCTACTTATTTTTTTTTTTTTTGCCAGTGTCTCACCTGTTAATTATATCTCTTATTGAATTCTTTAAAAGTTCTCTCATGCCCTTTATAATATAAGTTTGTCCATACTTAAACAAGAAATAAGCCCTCAGTTAATCTCAAGTGAGTAGCAATCAAGTTAATTTCATTCTAAAGGGAATTGATTGGAACTTTACCTCTCCAATGGCCCAAATTAAAGGAGATTATGGAAGTGCAACTTAGAAGTCAGGGATCACACAGTAAGCATTGGCTATATATTGTTAGTCACAAATTAATTGAATTTATCTGTATAGAATAATGTACACATCTCTGTTTCCTGTCTGTGTATTATTTTATTGGCATACATTTTATTGGCAATTTTATTTCTACCACATTAGAATGTTGTCATATAATCTTCAGAACAAAAGTATCACCAGATATATCAGTCTTGAAAAGTTTTCTTTTATTATTTTTGAATTCCCTCAAACATTTATTATATATTATGTGAAAAGTATCATGCTAGTGATTAATAATGAATAACAAGTAATCTCTCTCCTTGGGTAGTTTGGATTTCAAAGGAAATTTTGGATATATACTCAAACAGCAACAATTCAAAAAATAATAAAATACTTTTGCTGTAGGTAAATCACTGTATTTCAATAGAGAAATGTTACATGATGTCTAAGGAGTGTTACTGGTAACAGTTTTATGAAGTAGATGCTTTTAAACTGAGTTTTCCTGAATAAATAAAATTTTGGTAGTTAGATAAAGAATCTAGGGTAGAAAGTAAAGGAACATGAAAATGAATGTTACATTTCAGGGAAAGACTGAGTACAGGGTTCATGGGAAGATATAAAGGACAATGAAGATGGGGAAGTAGGATGGGGTAGAGTGAAGAGCTTTGAATGCCCTTTGGATGCCATCTAAAGGCACTGGATATTAACTAGGCTAGGAGGAGCCATTGATGTTTTCTGGGGAGAGGTATGGCATGATTCATAATTTTTTCTATGTCTTTTCTCAACATTATGATACAATTAATTACATGGATTGGCCTCATTTTGCAGAAACAGAAACCAAAACTTAGAAAACATGTTATTTTTATCATTTTATAATAGTGGTGACAAAGCATAGCTTCTAGCCCAAGTCTTCTTCCTTCCACTGCAGCTACCCAAAATGGAAAATGACCACTTTTATAGGATTTTCCATTTCTGTTAAGGAATAAAAACAGAGTGTTGAAGGTAAATAACACGGCATAAGTATAGTAGGGATAATTAGCAGTCTCTTCTCATTTTCTAACTCAGGGCTTCTCAAACTTTAGGGTGCATTCTTAGAATTCTGATTCAGTAGTTCTGGGAAGATACCTGGCAATCTGAATTTCTATTAAGCTTCTGGGTGATCCTGATGCCTTTGATCTTTGAACCAAATGTTTATAACAAGGCTTTATAACATGACTCTCGTCCCTAGCTCTACTTTAAAGATATACATGAACTTCATATTTAATATACTGTTCCCAAATGAGCTCAATAACATTACCTGTTTGTATAGTACTCCAGCTGAGTTGTGTCTCTGGATTTTGAGTGAAAATTGAAATTGAATAAGCAAAAGCAACTAACAGTGATTCATTCTAGGGGTTGTCTAGCTTTGTTCTTATTGATGATCACTTTTTTCCTCCACAACCTTCATAACCTACTCTCTTCTCTCACTGACTGTTTCCCATTGAACATATGAGTTAAGAACAATTCTAGTAAAAAAAAAAATAGGAATTTTAAAAGGAAAGTTAAAATTTAAAGGACCCTGTGAATGACATCATCTCTAAGCTAAGCTCAGTTGGTGATTTGAAGTTCAGAAATTAAGGTATGATGCCTCAGGCAGTTTCTTCCTTGGAACATCTATTTCCTGCTCAAAGCAGTCCCCAACCTGTATGGGTTTCTACTTCTTATATCTCTCTATAAATTCTGGTGAGCAGGGCTCTCAGCTGACAGTGCTGTAGCGACATAGCTTTCAGCCTGTGTGCTCTTTACCATTAGCTTCCACTTCTTTGCCATTCTCCTTTCTCTTCATTTTTCCCTTGTGCTTTGAAGCCTGTCTCATTATTTTTCTTTGATCTCTTGTTTCCCTGACTTCTTTCTATTGCCTTTTTGTTAGTTGTCATGAGAATAGTATTGGCTGGGGGGGCTGAGTCTGTGAAGCTGTAAGCAAACCTAGTTAGTATTCAAACTCATACAATGTTTGTTGCACCTGGAGAAAACTGAATGATCGCTTGATCAATCCCTCGTGAGACACAAAACAAAAAGCTTTGAGACTCAGGGAGAGACAGTCACTTTTCCAATAATTGAAGCTTAGACACCTGAAGCTTTCTCTACTCATGCCCCTTTTTACTCACCAATATGACAAAGGAAACAGACCCACAACACTGGAGCCCTTTCTATGTTCCAGGAAACTAGATATTTTTCATTTACAACTTATTTAAACCTCAAAGAAATTCTATAAAGGGGACATGAATGCTTCTTTTGTACAGCTAAAAAAGCTAAGTTTCAGAAAGGGTAAGCAAATTTCTTAAGCCTACTCAGCTAATCAGTGGCAGAACCAAATTAAACCCCAGGTTATTTAATAGAAAATCCTTATCCTTTACACCTCAGTGAACTATAAAACAGGCTATAAGATTATTTTCACCAACTTAACTCTTTTGTTTAATATATTAAAATAAATTATATTCACTACAATTCTGAATCATTTTGGAAAGTTGGGCAAAGGATTTGGTGTGCTCTATTTTTGGTAACTGTCAGGATGTACTGATATTCAAATCAGCAGAATTTCTTACTCTCCTTCTTCTGTTGCATTACACCCCAAAGAACACACTTTTTGGCAAGGTACTTATTGTGAACCTAGCAGAAGGTGATGTGTTGAGCCGGGGCTTGGTGCTTCTTAGAGAAGACATCTTTCTTCAAACATCATGCACTCCAGTTTAGTCAAGGAAATTAAAACACAAGGGGATAGATATGCACATTCCTACAACCCTTATATAATTTAACGAGGCAACTCTTTCTGGAATGAGATCTGTGTATTTGTCCTACTAATGCTCTCTTCCTAATTGGTCCTTCCCCTGGCCAGTATAAGATTGTGAGGCCTAGCAGAGACCAAGTAATAGGGGATCTGGAAGCCAAAGAAAGATTCTGTAGGCTACAAAATGCTGGTAGAGTTCCTAACAGATATTCAGCTGAGACCCCAAAGAATCTGCATCTTAAAAATAGAACTACTCTAGACTTGTGCTAAGTCTAAAAACAAGATTTTCCATGACAAAGTGATCAAACAGTGAAAAAAGTACTTTCTAAAACAAAACTCAGTACTCCAAAGGAAGACAAAAGTGCAGATTCTCAGCAGCGTAGCATCTACAATATCCTTCTAAGGATAAGAATAAGAAAATGTGTGAAGAAAAAGAAAATGTGTTCCAAATATAGGAGAAAAAGTCAGTATCAAGAAATTCAGATATGTCACAGATGTTTAAAATAGTAAATACAGACTTTAAAACATTATAAATAGATTAAGGACTTGAAAAATATAAACAAAATGAGTTAATTACAGAAAGCTCTGGAGAGAAACGGAAATTATATATAAGAAAAAAATGAATCCTGCATGTAGATTACTTGTGTACCTAATCCTGACTTATACCCCACATTTCAATAATAAAATAAAGAGAAAAAAGAGAAATGAAATGAATATCCTAGATCTGAAAATATACCATCCCTGAAATTAAGAGGAAAAATCACTAAGTGAGCAAAATAGTTTGAATACTGTCAAGGGGACAGGAAGAAGACATTGAATTAAAAGAACAAATTACACCCCAAATGTGTGAAAGGAGATAGCAAAGAGTAGAAATTAATAAGTAAGAAAATGAACACACAGAAAATATTAACAGAAACAAAAGTTGGTTCATTAAAAAGATCAATAAAATTGACAAACTTCCAACTAGCTGAATCATGAAAAAAATGAAACAATAAACAAATAATCAGCATGTAAATGAAACTTTAGGCATTGCTATAAATTCTACACAGAAATTGAATGGATAGTAAGGTGTTAGCATAAATAGAATGAACAGGTATGTGCCAAGGAATGGGATAAATTGGATAAAATTAATAGATACTTTTTTGGGGATTTCCCACAAAATGTGTAATGTTCAAATCAGGGTAATTAGAACATCTATCACTTTAAACATTGATCATTTCCTTGTCTTAGGAACATTTTAAATCTTCCTTTCTAGCTATTTAGAAGTATACGGTGAATTTTTGTTGATTATAGTCACCTATTTGCTATTGAACACTAGAACTTTTTTCCTTCTATCTAACTATATTTTTGTACCCATTAACCAACTTCTCTTCATTCCTAACCCTCTTTCCCAGCCTGAAGTAACTATATTTTAATCTCTTCCTCCATGTGATAAAGTTTTTTAGCTTCCTTATCTGAGAGAGAGCATGCAATATATGTATTTATGTGCCTGGCTTGTTTTACTTAACATAATGATCTACATTCCATGTTCCATCCATGTTGCTTCAAATTACAGGATTTCTTTTTATGACCAAATGGTATTCCATTGTGTATATATGCAATGTTGTCTTTATTCATTTGTCTGTTGATGGACACTTAAGTGGATATCATATTTTGGCAATTGTAATTAGGGATGCAATAAACATGGGCATGCAGGTATCTCTTTTTGAGCTGATTTTCTTTTTTATATATATATCCATTAGTGAGATTACTGGATCATCTGGTGGATCTACTTTCAGATTTTTAGGCCCCTCAATCCTGTTTTTTTTATAGTGGCTGTACTAATTTACATTTATATCATCAGTACACTAGCATTTCCTTTTCTCTGCTACTTGTCAACATCTACATTTTGTCTTCTTGATAATGGCTACTTTAACTGGAGTGAGACAATATTTCATTATGGTTTTGATATGTTTTCCTGATGACGAGTGATGCTGGCCATTTTTTTTCATATGCCTATTGGCCATCTGTATGTCTTCTTTAGAGAAATATTTATTCAGATAATTTGCCCATTTTTAGATTAGATGATGATGATAACTGTGATTACTGCTGTTAAGTTGAGTTCCTTATATATTTAGATAAATTGTTTGCAAATATTTTCTCCCACTTGGTAGATTTTCTCTTCACTCTATTAATTGTTTTTTTGGGGTTTTTTTTTATATCAAGCTTATTAGCTTGATATAATCTCATTTGTTTACTTTATTTTTGTTGCTTGTGCTTTTGAATTCTTACCCAAAGTATCTTTACTCAGACCAATGTTTTGAAGCATTTCCCCAATGTTTTATTTTAGTAGTTTCATAGATTTTGGTCTTACATTTAAATCTTTATTCTATTCATATTTAATTTTTGTATATAATGAGGGATAGGGCTCCAGTTTTATTTTTCTGTGTATGGATATTCATTTTTTTCAGAACTATTTATTAAAGAGACTGCTCTTTCCACACTGAATGTTTTTGGTGCCTTTTAAAAAAATACATGGATTTATTTCTGGGTTCTTTATTCTCTTCTATTGGTCTTTGTGTCTGTTTTTATACCAGATTTATACTGTTTTAAGTAATACATGTTGTGGCACATTTTGAAGTCAGATATCATGATGCCTCAAGCTTTGTTCTTTTGCTAAGGATTGCTTTGGTAATTTGGGGTTTTCTGTGGTTCTTATAAATTTAAAATTGTTTTTTATATTTTTGTGAAGAATGTCATTGGTATTTTGACAGGAATTGCATTGAATCTGTAGATAACTTTTGGTGGTATGTTCATTTTTACTATATTAATTCTTTTAATTGAGATGTCTTTCCATTTTTTTGGATCCCTTCTTTTTTTTTTTGAGTTGGAGTCTCACTCTGTCGCCCAGACTGGAGTGCAGTGGCACCTCCCGGCCACCGCAGCCTCGACCTGCTGGGCTCCGGCGATCCTTCCATCTCAGCCTTCCAAGTAGCTGGAACTACAGGCGCGCGCTACCATGCCCGGCTAATTTTTTGATTTATTATAGAAATGAGGTCTTGCTTGCCCAGGAGGGTATCAAACCCACGGGCTCAGGCAATCCACTCACCTCAGCCTCCCAAAGTGTGTAATTACAGGCTGAGCCACCGAGCCTGGCCGGATCCCTCTTTTATCAGTATTATATAGTTTTCTTTGTAGAGATCTCTCATCTCCTTGGTTAAATTTATTTTTGAGCATTTTATTTTTTCTAGTTATTGTAAATGGGATTGCTTCCTTGATTTCTTTTTCTACTAGTTCATTATTGATGTATAGAAATACTACTGATTTTTGTATTTTAATTTTGTATTCTGCAATTTTCTAAGAGTTTTTTGGTGGATCTTTTAGAGTATATGTAAGGTCATGTCATTTGAAAACAAGGACAGTTTAACTTTCTCCTTTCTAATTTAGGTACCTTTTATTCCTTTCTTCTGCCTACTTGCTCTAACTAGGGCTTTCACTATTATATTTTATGTTAAATAGGAGTGGTGAGAATGGACATTCTCATATACTTTAGTTCTTAGAGGAAAATTATTCAATTTTTTTTCTCATGCAGGATGTTAGCAGTAGCTTTGTCATATATGACTTTTATTGTGTTGACATATACTCCTTCTATACCCAGTTAATCTTTGTATCATGAGAGCATGTTGAAATTTATCAAATACTTTTTCTGTGTTTATTTAGATAATCATTTTTTTTGTTCTTTTGAAGTGATATATCACATTTATTGATTTGTTTATATTGAGCCATCCTTGCATTACTGGAATAAATTGCACTGGATCATAGTGAATAATCTATTTAGTTGCTACTGGATTCATTTTGTTAATATTTTGTTGAGAATTTATGCATCTATGTTCATCTGGGATATTCACCTACAGTTTTCTTTTTTTGTTGTGTTCTTTGGCTGGTTTTGGTATTAGGGCAATGCTGATCTCAGAGTTTGTAAGAATTACCTACTCTTCAACTCCCTGGAAGAGTTTTTGAAGAATTGGTATTTGTTCTTCTTTCAATGTTTACTAGAATAAGGCAGTGGGCCTATCAGGTTCTGGGGTTTTCTATGATGAGATTGCGTTTATTACTGTTTCAATCTTGTTATTTGTAATTGGTCTGTTTAAATATCCTATTTTTTGTTGGATTAATTTTGGTAGGTTGCATGTATACAGGAATTAATCCATTTCCTTAGGATTTCCAATCTTTCAGTGAATAGTTCTAATGATTCTTTGTGTGTATGTGGTATTAGTTGTCTTTTATTTCTTTATGATTTTATTGGTGTCTTTTCTTTTTTCTTGTTTATCCTGACTGATAGTTTGTTAATTTTATCTTTTTGAAAACCATTTTTAAATTTTTAATTCTTTGTCTCAAAAATTTATTTATTTCTACTCTCATCTTTATTACTTCTTTCTTTTTTAAACTATTTTTGGGTTTAGATTAATCTTCCTTTTATAGCTCTTTGAGATGCATCATTAGGTTGTTTATTTAAAATCTTCTTTTTGATGTAGACATCTATTACTACAAAAAATTCCTATTTAATACAGCTTTTTCTGTATCTTAGATTTTGGTATGTTGTATTTCTATTTTTGTTATTTCAAGACACTTTAAAATTATTTCCTTAGTTTTTACATTGATCCTTTGGTCATTCAGGGACATGTTGTTTAAGTTCTATCTATTTGTACAGTTTCCAATATTCCTCTTGTTATTGATTTCTAGTTCTATTCCATTGTAGTCAGAAATGATACTTGTTATGATATCAATTCTTTTATGTTTTTTGATAATATTTTATTACCTAAAATAAATTTATTATTTATTATGGAATATCCTGGAGAAGACTCCATGTGCTAAAGAGAAGAATGTGTATTATGCAGTTGTTAAATAAAATGTTCTATAGATGTCTGTTAGGTTCATTTGGTCTAAAATGTCATTTTAATTCAATGTTTTTTTGTTGATTTTTCTGTCTAGATTATCTATCCAATGCTAAGAGTGTAGGTCCATTTGTTCTGAAGTTCAGTTTAAATTCAATATTTCTTTGTTGATTTTCTGTCTAGATTATCTGCCCAGTTGTAAGAGTGGGATACTGAAATCTTCAACTATTATTGTATTGTAGAGTCTTTCTCTCTCTTTTAAAAATCTAATAATATCTGCTATATATTATATGCAACACTGAGTAATCCAGTGTCGGGTGCATATATATTTATAATTGTTATACTCTTGCTGAGTTGATCTTTTTATAATTACATAATAAACTTCTTTGTACCTTTATAGTTTGTGACTTAATGCCTCTTTGATATAATTGTAGTTACTGTTTCTTGCTATATGTTTCTGTTTGTGGGGAATATCTTTTTCCATCTCCTCATTTTCAGTCTATATGTGTCTTTTTAGGGGAAATGAGTTTCTTACAGGCAATGTAAAATTGGGTCATGTTTTTAAACCATAAGCCAGTCTATACTTTTTTACTGGGGAATTTTATATTTTATTGGGTAATTTACATTTAAGGTTATTATTGACAAATGAGAACTTATTCCTGTCATTTTGTTAATTGTTTTTCTGGTTGTTTTATATATTTTTTGTTTCTGTCTTTCTCTCCTATTGTTTATCTTTGTGGTTTGGTGGTTTTCTATAGTGATATCATTTGATTATTTCCTTTTTATCCTTTGTGTATCTACTCTAAGAGCGAGTTTTATACTTTTCTATGTTTTCATGGTGGTAATTATTCTTTTTGCTTTTAGATACAGGACTCCTTTAAGTATTTATTATGAGGCCAGTCTAGTGGTAAAAATTCCCTCAGTTTTTGCTTGTCTGGAAAATACTTTATTTCTTCCTCATTTCTGAAAGATAGCTTTTCTGGATATCATATTCTTGGCTTACTTTTTTTTTCTTTCAGTACCTTTACTAGATCATCCAATCTGTCTTTGCCTATTACCTTTCTGCTGAAAAATCTATTGTCAGCAGTCTAATGAGGATACCCCTATAAATGACAATACTTTTAACTTGCTGTTTAAAAAATTCTCTCTTTGCCTTTGACTTTTGACTGTTTGACTATATTTCAGGGAAGCCTTGGGAAGGACCTTTTTATATTGAATTTATTTGGGGGATTTTGAGCTTTTCCCAGATTTGGGTAGTTTTACCATTATTTCATTACATTGTTTTTCTATGTCCTTTTCCATCATTTTTCATGTTGTTACTGCAATATAAATAGTGGTTTGTTTAATAGTATTTTGTAAGTCTGATAGGTTTTCTCCATTCTTTTTTATTTTGTATTTTTACCTTTTCTTTAATTGAGTAGTTTCAAAAATCTGCCTTCAAATTCAGAGTCTTTTAAAAATTTTTTTTTAATTTTAAAAATGTAGGGTACAATTCAGGATCAGGTATACAAGTGGTCATCGTACAGGCAAAGTTTGGGCTTCCCTTTGGTTCCCACTTTGCCTGGTTTGAGATCAGGTACCTTATTGGTGTTGTGTCCCCCTGACCCACCCCAACGGTGTGTCATTACTACCAATCCCTTTTTTATAGTATTGTGGTAAATGTACAGATTCCGTTTATGAGTGAGAATACGTGGTATTCTGTTCTTTGTTTCTGTAATAGATTACTGAGTATGATATACTCTAAATCCATCCAAGTTGCTGTGAAGTCCATGTTTGTCCTTCTTTATGGTTGCGCAATATTCCATTGTGTATATGTACCACATTTTATTTTATTTTTTTTGAGTTGTCGTCTCACTCTGTTGCCCAGACTGGAGTGCAGTGGCTGCTCCCGGCCACTGCATCCTCGACCTGCTGGGCTCCGGTGATCCTTCTGCCTCTGCCTTCCAAGTAGCTGGAACTACAGGCGCGTGCTACCATGCCTGGCTAATTTTTTTCTTATTTATTATAGAGATGAGGTCTCGGCAAGTTGCCCAGGTGGGTCTCGAACCCACGGGCTCAGGCAATCCACTCACCTCAGCCTTCCAAAGCGCTGGGATTACAGGCTGAGCCACCGAGCCCAGCTATGTACCACATTTTAAAAATCCAGTTCAGTTTCAAAGAGGAGCACAGTTGGTTCCATGTTTTTGCTATTGTGAATAGTGCTGCAATAAACATGTGTGTGCAGGTATCATTTTCATAGAATGATTTGAGTTCTTTTGGGTATATTCCCAGTAGGGGGATTGCTAGGTTGTATGGAAGGTCAATTCTTAGGTCTTTTAGGAATTACCAAACTGTTTTCCACAGAGGCTGTACTAATTTACACTCCCACCAACAATACAGAAGTGTTCCTTTTTCCCTGTATCCTCTCCAGCATCTGTTGTTTTTTGAGTTATTGATGATGGCCATCCTGACTGGAGTTAGGTGGTTTCTCAATGTGGTTTTAATTTGCATTTCTTTGATGACTAGTGAGGCTGAGTATTTTTTCATGTATCTGTGGCTGCTCCTATGTCTTCCTTTGAGAAGTGTCTATTCATACCTTTTGCCCAGTTTGTAATGGAGCTCTTTGCTTTTTTCTTTTCGGCACATTTGAGTTGCTTATATATCCTATATGTTAGACTTTTGTCAGATATACAGCTGGCAAATATTTTTTCCCAGTTTGTGGGCTGTCCTTCTGCTCTCTTGATGGTTTCTTTGGCTTTGCAGAAGCTTGTCAGTTTGATGAAGTCCCACTTGTCTGTCTTATCTCTTATGGCATGGGCACTTGGGGTTTTGATCAGGAATTGTTGCCAGTTCCAGTTCTAATAAAAATGTCTCCTGCATTTTCTAAGGTTCGTAAATTTTGAGGTTTTACCTTTAGGTCTTTGATCCATTTAGAATTGATTTTTGTGTATGGTGACAGATAGGGGTCTTGCTTTTATCTTCTGCAAGTCCATAAACGTAATTAAATACATCAACAGACATAAAAACAAAAACCACATGATTATATTATTAGATGCGGAAAAAATTTTCTATAAAATCCAGCACCCCTTCTTGATAAAAATCCTTGACAGAAATTGGAACCATTTCCTATGAAAACCAGAACAAGACAAATATGCCCACTCTCACCCCTCCTGTTCAACATAGTATAGGAAGTCCTAGCTGGAGCAATCAGACAAGATAAGAAAATTGGGGTATCCAAATAGGAAAAGAGGAAGTTAAGTTATCCCTCTTTGCAGACAATGTGATTCTATACCTGGGAAACCCAAGAGAATCTGTCAAAAACTTCCTTGCACTGATAAAGGACTCTGGCAAAGTCTCAATATATAAAATAAATGTGCAAAAGACAGTTGCATTTCTATACACTAACCATAAACAAACAGAAACCTAAATAAAAAACACAATCCCATTCACAATAGCCACACAAAAAATGAAATACCTTGGCATCTTCCCAACCAGAAAAGTGAAAGACTTTTACACCAAAAATGACAAAACACAGCTCAGTGAAATCAAAGATGATACAAACAAATGAAAAATATTCCATGCTCATGGATTAGAAGAATCAATATTGTTAAGATGTCCATCCTACCTAAGGCAATCTATAGGTTTATGGCAATACTCATTAAACTGTCAGTAGCATTCTTCTCAGACCTGGAAATGACAATACAAGAATTCATATGGAAACATAAATAAGCACGAATAGCCAAAATGATCCTCAGTGGGGAAAAAAAAAAAAAAAAAAGCAACGTGGGAGGTATCACACTCCCAGACCTTAAACTTTATTATAAAGCTACAATAATAAAAGCAACCTGGTATTGGTACAAGAACACACATATAGACCAATGGAACAGGATAGAGATTCCAGAAGCAAAACCTTGATTTCTCAACCAACTCATCTTCGACAAAGCCTCCACCATCAACCACTATGGAGAGGAGAACCTATTCAGTAAATGGTGCTGGGAAAACTGGCTGACCACATGCAGAATATTCAAACGAATTCAGTTTTGTTCAACTCATATAATTCCAGGAATAGCTAGAATGTATATACACTGAATCAAAACATTTGGGTACTCAGGAATACTTGGAATCTAATTGGGAAGAGAAAATAAGGACAAAGATTCAAAATTAGGATACATTTATTAAGAACCTACTCTGTTTCCTGTACTGTTCTAGTTTCTTGTTCAATGCTCTAATTCAAATAGGATGTTTATTTTGTTTTTTTAATTAAGGGAGGTACAAAGAAACAAGAAGGAAATTGTTGGTATTTGAATAATAATACTAATAAATCACAATGATAAACACTAGCTGAGTACTATTTATGTGTTAATGGTTCTCTAAGCACTTTACACATTATAACTCATTTAATGCTCACAACAATTCTATGAAGGCAGGTACCATTATTATTCCTACTCTGCAGATGAGGAAACTGAGGAAGAGAGAGGTTAAGTAACTTACCCTGCCCCTACTTACATGAAATATGCGAATCTACCTCCATTCCCTCCAGAAGCCCCAATGAAATGAAAAGTTAAAAAAGAAAAGGCTATAAATGTCAAAGGACAAAAGAAGAGGAGAAAACAGCTGATAGTAGATGTCAATTTTTTTTAAAAGATGAACAGCTGTCAAGGCCATGGTGACTGTAATCACAGGATGTGGAATTCTAAGTGTGTTTTGCTAAGAAATAAGCCAGAACAAGTCCAGACAAGGTGGCTCATACCAGTAATCCCAGCACTTTGGGAGGCTAGGGCAGGAGAATTGCTTGAGGTTAGAATTTCAAAACCAGCCTGGGCATCATAGTGAGACTTCATCTTTAAAAAAAAAAATTAGCTTGGTGTGGTGGTGTGCATCTAGAGTCCCAGCTGCTTGGGAGGAGAATGAAGCCAAAACTGCCTGCAAAACCCAGGGAAGCTCACAAATTGGAGGCACCAAGTATCAGTGAAGGCCTATGGTAGGGCATGAGCCTCAAAACAAGACACCCAGGACCTCTTCCTATCTTTTCTCAGCTAAGCACATAAGTATCCCAGACCAAGAAGGAGAATGGGCTTTGTGGTCCAGAGAAGCTGAGCTACAGTGACTCTACTTGGGGACATAAGCTACAAGCAAGGTTGAGATGAGCCTGCAACAGAGGTTTAAGTGATAGTGAGCATACTGACTCCCTCTAATGTTCTGATCCCAGGGCTTTGCAGCCAGATTATATCCTTTAGGCCAGAGATTGGAGAAACTGAGCAACCTCAAGGAAAAGATCCCTGTATATTGATATTTGGGGGCCTCCGAGTGAGAAGGCTGCCTCACTCTCCACCCACTACATTTGTGAAGATAACATGGTTTTATCACCAAAGACACCTTGTAATTGGACTTTGAATGCCTTGCTCTTAAACAAGAACATTAACACTGATACCGCAAGTCAATAACATGAAAAATAAATGGAAAAAGAAAAATATACTGAAGTCATAGGAAAAGAAGGTAACATGGGAAAATAAAGTTTAAAAATGCTTTCCTCAGAGGGATAAGACACCATATCTTTCACATCAAGTAAAAGATACCACAAAAATTGTCAGAGGAAGAAGGCATCTCTAGGAAATAAAATAACAATAATATCAGAAACATAAATTTAACAAATGTTGGGAGATAAAAATTGAAATAACGTCCAGAAAGAGGACCAAAATTAAAAATTTAATGTACAAAGAAGAAAAACATTAAGATAATCAGAGTATTGATCAAAGCTATTCAATATTCAATTAACAGGAGCTCCAGAGGTTAAGAAAAGAAAAAATAGAGGAAAAAGTTATCAAAACAAAACAAAACAAAAACCCCAAAACAAAAACAAAAACAAAAAAACGAATACGAGAACGTTTCCCTTGTCTGCAGCAGAAAGAGCTTGAAAGTGTTCAATACATAAAAGAATAGTGCCCATACAAATTCACATAACTAGGAATGTTTGAGTACAGGTAAAGGAGAAGTTCCCAAAAACTTTCAGAATGCAAAAACAATTCAAACAGATACAAATCAGAGATCAAATTTACAACAGATATTTCAGCAATAAACATAGAAAATGTAAAACTGCTGACTAGTGTGTCCAAAACTCTGAGGAAAATGGCTTACCACTAGAATTCTCCATCCAGCCAACTCCTTTTATAAGTAAGATCTCAACAATTTTACCTTCCACGTGTCCTTTAAAGACGTTATTAAAGTGCTCTACCAAATCAGGAGTATAAACATAAAATAAGAAAGGCAGAGGATCCAGGAAACAAGAGGTTCTAATATAAACTTTCAGCAGAGGAAGGCTCCTCATATAGGGGAAGGACAAATGAGGCTTAAAGAGGCACTAGTTTGTATTAGTGCAGGAAGATACAGACTAGCAGGATGGAGTTCTCTAGGGAATAAAGAGACTGATTATTTTGTCTGCCAGATCATTTGGGAAATTTACGAATAGGCACTCTATGAATCTATTGAGAAAATTATCAATAGGTACACAGAAAATCAGAATATAAAATCATAACTCAATGAGTGACTGCAGAGAAAATAAAAGACAGAAAAAACAAAAGCTATAGTATTCTACTCAGTCATAGAAAATTTTTATGGTCATAATTAAGTAAACATTGAATATTTACTTAATCTCAAACTGTGAGATTTATTTTTAAAGGATGAAAGGAGCAGACATGGATGAGGGAAGCTAAACTTCAACCACAGTTAGAAAGATAATAAATAATGTCTAAAATTTATAAAGAAAAAAATAGCAGCAAAAGCATATTATTTTAAAAATATGACCATAAATACCAAAAGAATTTCAGCACAATTGCCTCCAGGAAGTAGAAACAAAGAAGTGTAAAATGGAGAAAGAAAAAGCTACTTATTTTTAATTTTCTTTTTGTATTATTTAGTTTATTTCCAAGTTTGTACTACACATTATTTCAATCATACATAAAAGTATAGAGAACCCACATATCAAATTCCCATAATTTCAGTCGAATTTTTTGTCGAATATAGTCGCAAAGGTTTTGTACTCCTTGGTCCCATTCCTACTCTGCTTCTTGCTGGAGAAATTGCTATGTTCCAAGCACTTGCATGTTTTTAGACCATGCTTTATAGGCTTACTTCTACAAATGTGGCACTGTTTCCATGCTTTCAAACTTGTATACATCATTTTGCATTTTTTATTACACTCTGTGCTCCCGAGGTTTAATTAACTATGCTAATGCATATTCCTTCTTCATTTTAACTGCTGAATATATTTCATTGAAAAAAAAGATGACACGATTTACATATTTGTCGCTTTGTTGATGGGCATTTAAATTGTTTCCATCTTTTCAGTATTACCATCAATACAGCAACAAACATTCTTATATGTGTCCTCTTGAAAAGGTGGGGCAGAACTACACAACACAGGCCTAAATATTTTAAACTTTACTAGATATAACCAAATGAGCATTTCACAGTGATACCACCAGCTTACACTCACCCCTCTCCACTCCTTCCTCCAAGAAGTGAATGAGCTCCTGTTGCCCCAATCCTCAAGGTATAGCTCAATCTTCAAATGTATAGCTCCAAGTTATATGTTTTATAGCTGCAACTTTTCAGGAATAGAGAACTACAATGGCTTCATCACGACAATGATTTCTGCTGAGGATGTTGCATCTTTATTCAGGTCCAAGTAGTCCAAATGGCAAAAAATATGTTTCTTTTGAGTAAATTTCTCCATCTTTACTCACACTTGTCTTTCTAGACTACCTCATTCTGTCCACCACATACTTGAAGACAAGATTTCACTCTCATCTCTTCCCTGAAGGCAGCCCTGACCACCTCTCCCAGAAAGACTCTTTCCTTCCTCAAGATGATACACTCATTTCATAGCTATCATTTGCTGCCAGGAATAATGAGACCACTTTTCTTAAATACAGATCCTATCACTTGAATTTACCCTAAGCAAGTCTCATATTAGCAAGACTGATGATAAGAAGCTTTTGCATTTATAAAACTTTGCAGATATGCAGAATTTTTAATAGTCATTATCACAATTACTTTTAACTTTTTTGAGTATGAGGACTCTTTCCAAACATAAAGAAAAATCACTGAGCATTCCCTCATGACAGAAGTACAGTATACATTGATTTAGCAGATACATAATGATGTAAAATTATTATGCTTTTAATAGCATTTAAAATGGATTTTATTTTATTAATCACAAAAATATCTACATACTTCTAAAAACTAGTTGATTGCTTCATTACCTGTACATTTAGTGGCCCATCTAAGAACAATATTAGGTTCAAAACACAAATATTATATCTGGAAAAAATAACTTGTTGAAAACAACTTAAGTCATATCTAAAGTCTCCATAAGAGGAGTCAAAGACAGTATTTAATAAATAACACATAGCAAACTTTTCTTAAAATCTTCTTTTTCTCAGTTCTTTTCCTCACAAATCTTCATAGCCTGCTATTGGCTTAACAGATTAATCTTATTGTCTGTACTCCCCAGCACTTGCTCCAAACTCAGCCTAACATGCTGCTTGTTTCTGTCTTTCTCGCTGTTTTTGGATCTCTCTGCCTCTTTCTGTCTCTGTCTCTTTCTATGTGTGTGCCTGTCTCTCTCTCTCCCCTCCCCCGTGTGTGTTTGTCAGTGTGTGTATGTGTTTCTCTGTCTGTCTCTCTGCCTGTTTCTCTTTTTTCCTCCCATCCATTCTCTAAATGGCTGCTTTCCAGACTATTGCTCTACTCACTCTTCTGAGCAGCACCCCCAAGGTCCAGCAGAGCAAAAGAATTCTTACCCGAGAAAGCTGGGGTAGGGCAAAGCTGCAGGCATATATTGTGAACCCATCTTATAAATGTATGGCTAATATTTTTTTTAGTCTGTGGAAATGTTAAGGATTTGTAATAACTCTTCAGCACTCCCAAGGATCCATAGCCTATGGTATAAACCACTGCCTCATCTTATTCCTCTCTGAAACCTCTGAAAGGCTCATTTCATAATTTATACAGTGTGCTTTGTGACAGTACAGGGCAGCAACACTATCTAAACCCAAACTGATGTTGAAACATGAACACTCCAATAAATCAGTGTTCCTACCTTGACTAACTTAGGACGTGGCTGGGAAGAGATCAGGGACAGCACTGGAGTGGATTGGATTCAAGCTGACTCAGTCACCAAAAACATTGAGGGAATTTCATTGTTTACCCCACAAATTGGAGTTTTCATATAGATATTATTTTTTACAACAATAACCACTGACCCACATCTGACATTCAGCTCAATTTATGTGAAAATACTGGAAACTTCAGAAGAATAGAAGTTTAAAAGTTGAGAAGGAACACAGTAGGAACAAAGTGGCAGGAGAAAAGAGAAGAATTTATTGAAAACCCTGGCACTTTATTTCTTTTGCCAAAATAGGAAAATGATTCCTGTCTCAACACAAGACCTAAATTTACAGTGTTCTAAGTGTTTAAGGTACAAGTCAAAGTATTTTCTTCTATTGGAAAATGTCCTCTTGGCTTCCTAGAATATTACTGACTGTAAGAAAAACATGCAACAATAAAAATAAATAATAAACGTATAGCGGGAAGACAGAGAGGTTGTGACACAAGACTATTATAGGAAGCGGCAACTTTAGTACACTGGCGGGGTTAACGCTTCCAGGTCGAGCTCCCCAGAAAGGGAGAAGAAGAGGGGTCTTATACCTTTGTTTAGGTAAGAGAGGGGGTCGTTTTGAGCAATTACACATTTTCTTTGGAATTTACAAGGTGGTGCTCAGAAAAATCAGATCTTTCAAAGAACAAATGGTCTCCAGGAAATGCAGGGCGAGCAGGGACTGTAAACTGATAAGGAGAGCAGCTGGGTAAGGTGGCGAATTAGGTACTCTTTCTTTTGCATTTCCCTGAGAGCCATCAGTCTTTGGCCATTTGGCTTCTTCAAACAAAACTGGTCTGGCGGGTTTTCAGAGCTTGTCGATTGATTTTCAAAAGAAATACTTTTAACTGCTACCAGGCCCCTCTCTGACACAAATGCATATAGGCATACCAAATCTTCTCATGCACATGAATTAAAACAGAAGACATAGTGCAGAAGACAGGAGGCTTTTCCTGAAGATTTCCCACTAATGGTCTGTGGAAAGGTAGCAATGTTTTTCATCTCCATCTTTCTAAGGGAGTTTTGGATAGATGTTCCCTAAGTTTCCTTCCAACTCTATAATTCAGAATTTTCAATGTCTTCCCATTGGAGCCAGTCTCATCCACTTATCTTCGATTCTAAAAAAAAAAACAAACACAATGAAAACAACATTGAAAAGGAGCTCATATCCCAGTTCTGCCCTCAAGTATGTGACCTGGGGCAAGTCATTATCTTCTTTTCTTGTTGTTGTTACTATTATTCCCTCAATATATAATAACATTTTTCTTACAGTGCTGCTGAGAGGGTTTGATACAATAAACATATAAGTATATATTCTAAATAATAAAGCAAATATTAGTTGCTAACACTTGCATGACCCTCTTGGCAGGGTTTGTTCCTCTACTGGCAGTGAAATAACAGGATATTGAAATTTTCTAAGATAAAAGTTAGGATATCCTTTGAACTACATCTCCCTATTTCCTCTCCACTCACCTCCCTACCCCAAGTTGCCATTGTTTTATTTGCTCTCTCTGCGTGGATGAACAAATCTAGAAATCTAATTTATAATATTAGGATTATAGTCAATAAAATTGTAACATATTAAAAATATTTGTTAAATAAGTAGATTTCAGCTGCTCTTGTCACAAAAAAGTAACTAAGTGAGATAATGGATATGCTAATTATCCTCACTATAGTAACCATTTGACTATCTGTATGTATTCCATAACATCGTGGTGTAAACCTCAAATATATACAATAAAATTTATTTTAAGAAAAGAAGAAAAAAAGGGCTAGGGCTTAATAGCTACCACCCATGTTATATGCATAGACCCAGTAGCAAAAATTGTGTAATAGTTGTATGATTAATTGTTTTATTTTTATAATCTGAAATAATCACCATAACTACAGATAGGAGAGATCATCAGCAATGTCTCTTCCAATAATTAAAGTCCTTTTATTACAGCTTTTTTAAAATTTAAATGAGCACTGGAATCATATTATACTAGTGTAGAAAAGACATCTCAGAAAATTCAAATATGCTAATATCATTTGGTAAAGTCTATAATGCAAATTTCCATTATCATTCACCTAAGTTTGAGGTTAAAAAAATATACATTGGATGTTTGTTTTCACTTTGCCTTCAGAACCTTTGGATTTTTTTTTCCAAACTCCTTAATTATTTTACTGAACCTTTATTGTCTTCCTGACCAAGAGTCACCTAGAGATATTTACTCCAAGGGAAAATAAATTAAAAATTAACACTGGCTGCTGTCTTCTACATGGAAGGTTATACAAATGTTCATCTGTTCCTTTGAAGCCCTGAACATCCTGTGGGACCAACAGCCTCTTTGCCAGAATTCATATTCCTTCTAATGTTTAAAATGAGTGTGCACTTACCTGTAGCTCAAAAGGAAGCTAGCAAATGGTTTTACAGTATCAGAATAGCCAGCAACTCTGCTTCCAAACAGTAAATTATATGGTGAAAATGTGGCTGTCTTAGGCCTTGCAAATGTCAGAATCACCTCACTGGGCCTTCCTCCCCACTGCCCCAACAATTGTATCCAGGGAAACCTTGCAGACTGAAAAAGGAACTTACCTAAACTCTCTCCTTTTGCTCTTCCCCTTGCCCCTTTCCAAACTGGATTAATACTTTGACTAAATTAAATATTCCTGGAATAAGAGGTCAATTTGATTTGATTATTTGGTTAATAGATAAATAAGCAGGAATATCTTTTTCTTCAAGCTCCTGGATGAAAAATAAAAAATCTCAAAGAGGAAAGCCTAACTTTCTGGCCTTACAGGGCATTGGAATCAGTGCTGAATGTTTTGGAAGAACCTATTATGTCTTAGCATTTGCATAACCTAAGGAGTAAGAGCACTAGTTGAGGGTGAGGAAATTCTCAAAGGGTGCTCTACAGAGGAAAGGAGCATAGTTCAAAGGGTCTTTGCTCCAAAGAAAGGCAGAGGATGCACCTTGTGTGCCAGGAACTTAACTCCTGGTATGGTATTCCATCTTATGATCACCCAAACAGGCCGATTCAGTCAACCATGCATGACTTCTTTTAAATCCCTGTTTTAAGCAGTTCCTAAAAATAAGTAGTGAATAAATCATCTGTCCTAACAGTATGACAGAACAGGCAAGTAATAGCTACAGAAGCAGTGACCTTACAATGAAGTGTAGGATATTATAAAAGAAAGCATTTAGCCCAAACCTGTACAAGTGATAGAAATTATCTTGTCAAAGATGGCAAAGGTGTGAGGGCAGAACAATTATCATCTTCCTTTGACAGGTGATGCAAGTGAAGTCCCAACATATTAATTATTCTACTAGTGAGAAAAGATACAGGATTTAGATTCAGACCTTCATCCTCCAAAGTCTAAGTACTCCGAGACTCAGAGCACTGTTTATCTGTTTAGTTTTGTATAGTTGGAAGAGAGAAACTTTCTGAGGGGAATTGTTCTCAATTATTCTCCTAAGTTGGAGGAGAGAACTAAGAAGAAAAAAGACTTCGTCAACATTATTTTAGTAAATAAACATTGCTTTTCAATATGCTTTCTAGAAATAGTTCTAAAAGGGAATCATGTACCACAGAGAACTCTGTGGCTGCAGTAAAATGTTGAGCTTCTGGCAAGGTAAAAAGATCGTATGTTTGAGCCAGCACCCACTTCTGGAGTGTATGTTTAAAAGACCTACATTTTAACTTGCATGGATCAGCCTCCCAAATGCTTACCATAAGGCAAATTTTAAATAAACCTCTTGCCAGCCTCACAACTCACAACTGTTTTCTCAAGGACCTGAGAGCCACGTCTTTGAAATGTAATTACCAAGGAAGATAAAGTGCTCTAATTCTGTTTTCTGGGAGGAGATGGACCTACCTTCAACTGTCAACTGACTCCAGATAAGGAAATCTACCCCCAGTCATAAACGTAGGAGAAAATTACCAAATTCATCTTGACGACATTAAACACAATGGGTTGTATTCACTTGACTGTAGAGAAGAGTGACTTTTTTTTTTGTCTTTGCAATCTCTTTAGCAGATTGCCTGTGAGGTGCATCATATTCTGGTTTAATACTTAAGAATAAAACGATTTTATTTAGCTTCTATCTTTGTGAAGAAGTTGGGTTCAGATTTTGTTTTTAATATTTCCCCAACACTTCCAACTGTTTTCCTGCTGATAAAAACAGGAGAATTGAAGGGTGAATTTTTGACACCGACTTGGAATCCAGAGGGAAAACTGATTCCTCCAGGTTTGAGGAATGAAAGAGTGAATTGTTTTCATACAATCACATGGGAGACAAACGTTGGCAGCATTTTTAGCCAAGGCCTTAGAAAGTAGGGTCAAGAATAGCCTGAGTCCTCTCAGTGATGATTTAAAGAAAAATAGCATTTGAATTGTTAAGATGAAGGTTTCCTCCATTATTATGCTTGTGTAGCCAGGGCAATTATAGACAGAAGAAAATGAAGATAGGCTCCCCATATCTACCAAGAGGAAGGATAGAAAAAGCTTTGGAAAGTCTAAAAATACTCCCATATTTACTGTTCATGTTATTTTCATTGCAGTGCCTAACAGTTCTACTAGTCAATGAAGCAAGTCTGTGCCCTTCTACAAGCTATCAGGAATGGGAGGAGCAAGGGAGACTGTGCAGCCAGGCACATTGTGGAGCAGAGACCCCAAAATAATGGGGGTTATGAAGAAAAAGAGACGGCTGAATGCCTGTGGCCTGTGAAAAATAAAAGGACAATCAGTTCCTTGTGATTCAGGGAGAGTGGTCATTTCACAGTGTCCTCTCCTAGACTGAAGTCCCTCCAGCTCTTCTACCTCAGATGAAATGCCCAATATTCTACCATCAAGGCTATGTGACTTTGATTTATTATCAAAATCCTTGCTCAACCTATGAACTATTTATTGAGCACTTGCTGTATATCAGGCACTGCAATCTGAGGTAGGATTCAAAGAAGACTCAGGTACATTTTGTTTAGGAGGTAACATATGCAAATACTTAAAGGCAAATATACTGGGAGGGAAAACACTTTACACTGCTGTAGACATTGGACCCTCTGACAGTTTTTCATCACACCTAGATCAAAATTCAAATGACTGTCTGCCTCTCTCACTTAATCCTCTGTATTTTCTCCTTTATTCATGCCTCTGTAACACACTGTCTTTTTTCCTATTTCTCTACACTTAAAACTAACTTCTCTGGCTCAGAGTCTTTATACATCCTCTGTTTCTAGAACCTGGGGTCTTAGATCCTGGTATTCCGGTTCTTTCTTCAGAGAGGCCTTTCCTGACTACCCTGGCTAAAGTAGCCATTTCATCTCTCACTGCAGTTATGTTCTGCATGGCCCTTATTCCTACTTAAAATTTTAACATACAATTTAATTTGATTTTTCCATTTTCCCCTCTGAAGGATAAATTTATAGAAGGCAGAGAAATGTGTTCATTTTGTTCACTGCTGCTCCCGATGTGATTGTTGAGAACAATATCCAGTACCTGGCACAGATTGGCATTTGATGGTTATTTGTTGAATTAATTGATTAATTTGAGTTAGAGGGGAGTGGAGAGAAAGCACAAGGTCATTGGTGTCCGTGAGCAATGAAAAAGAGGGGAAATGATTTTTAAAATGCAAAAAAAACTTTTCTCATCTCACCAATTTGTCCAGGGCTGCAACTGGAACCAATGGCTTAAAATTACTCTTGCAAAAAAGTGCTTGAAAAAATAAAAATAATGCATAAATATTTAATACCATCTTCTTGCCATTTCTTGTTCTTGTGAAGTATAAAGTTTTCAGTCAGGAGTCTATAAATGCAGGGCAGCCACACTCTGATATGCCCCAGTAAAGGAAATGACTTCCTGCAGCTTCCCTGGGAGCTCTGTGCCTCCCGTATGTACTTGTCAGCCCTGTGCACTGGGGTTATCTCCCTGAATGTTTGAAATTGCTCCTATGACAGTGCCTGGGTCTGAGTTAACTTCCTATTCTTCCCTCTTCCTCTACCACCATCCCTCACGACCTGGACAGTAGCTGGTACAGTCTTATAAATGTGTATTGAATGAACTGTCACAGGCATGGCTTAAAATTACTCTTGCAAAAAAGTGCTTGAAAAAATAAAAATAATGCATAAATATTTAATACCATCTTCTTGCCATTTCTTGTTCTTGTGAAAGTATAAAGGGGACAATAAGTTATTATATCTAATTGAAGCCATGCATAAGTAAGGTTTTCTTATTTGAAGCTTTATGGTACGTTTATTACTCAGGCTTCTTAGCATCCTCATCAATGTCTCAGACTAAATGCTTGGGGAACACATGCTGCTTTTTAAGAGTAGAGTCTGTCTGCTTCAGGGAATTCTTCCAAATTCCCACCAGTAGCATTTATTGTGACTCTATAACCTCCTAAAATATATTAAGGGTAACAATGTAAAATATTGTTACAGTGTTTTAAAATTCACAAAGCACTTTACCATCCATGGTCTCGTGTTTCTCACAGACCGTGTGCTCCTTGAATAAGAGAGGCGCCGGGCTTGGTGGATCAGCCTGTAATCCCACACCTTTGGGAGGCTGAGGTGAGTGGATTGACTGAGCCCGCGGGTTCGAGACCCACCTGGGCAACTTGGTGAGACCTCATCTCTACAATAAATCAAAAAATTAGCCGGGCGTGGAAGCGCACGCCTGTAGTTCCAGCTACTTGGAAGGCTGAGGCGGAAGGATCGCCGGAGCCCAGCAGGTCGAGGCTGCGGCGGCCGGGAGCGGCCACTGCACTCCAGTCTGGGCGACAGAGTGAGACTCCGACTCAGAAAAAAAAAAAAAAAAAAAAGAAAGGAAATTCTGATACATGCTATAACATGGATGAACTTTAAGGACATTGTGCTAAGTGAAATAAGACAGTCACAGAAGGGCAAATACTGTGTGATTTAACTTATGAGGTATCTAGAGTCATCAAAATCACAGAAGCAGAATGTAGAATGGTGTTTTGCCAGGTGTTGAGGGGAGAAAGGAGTAGGAAGTTATTGTTGAACGGATATAGTGTTTCCATTTTTCAAGATGAAAAGACTTCTGGAGATTGGTTGCACAAAAATATGAATATAATTAACAATACTAAACTGTACACTTAAAAATGGTTAAGATGGTAAATTTTATATTATGTGTATTTTGCCACAAGTGTATTTCTTTTATTTTCTTTCTTTTTAAAAATTTTTTATTAAGTGTAGAGATGAGGGCTCGCTAAGTTGCCTGGGCTGGTCTCGAACCCGTGGACTCAGGCAATCCCCTCACCTTGGCCTCCCAAAGTGCTGGGATTACAAGCTTGAGCCACCGTACCTGGCCCTCAAGTGTTTTTCAAAGGCATTTGTGAATCTTCTGTCATCAACTGGATGGGATATGGACAACTCTGCTTTTCGGACCTGTTTACCCCACAAATGTGGGACAGTCTGCGGGACTGGCCTTCCAAACTCCATGCATCTTTGATGGGAATACTTTGAGTCCACTCAGGCAGGTCTGGGAGTCCTTGGCAGCTGAAGTGGACAACATCATAGCAGGTGGGAAAGAGCCTGTGAAGACAACTCAGGCAGGGAGTTTATGCCTATGAATTCTCAGGGGTGTAATTCTTCCCAGTCCCAGACTCAACAATGTACTGATCCACACAGAACTTACCTTCCCAGTAAAGATAAAATAAACCATTCTTTTCTTTCTCGCAGTCTGTAGTCCTGTTGTTTGCTCTGGTTTGACTAAAGATTCTTTCAGACAGTCAAGAGAGTTACAAATGATAGGCTGAATAATGGCCCTAAAATAGATCCACGTCCTAATTCCTGGAACCTGTGAATGTTGTCTTATACAGCAATAGAGACTTTGCACATGTGATTAAATGAAGGATGTTAAGATGGGGAGATAACCCTGGATTATCTGATGGGCACTAGATGTAATTACAAGAATCCCTAAAAGAGAGAGGCAGATGGAATTGGATACAGAAGAGAGAAGGCAATGTGAAATTTGAAGATGCTACACTGCAGCTGGTTTAAAGATGGAGAAAAGCCCCCTAAGCCAAGGAATGTCGCTTTAGAAGCTGGAAAGGACAAGGGCAAGGAAACAAACTCTCCCCTAGAGCCTCTGGAGGGAGAACAACCCTACTAACACTGATTTCATTCCAGTGAAACTGATTTCAGACTTTGGATTCCCAGAACTGTAAGATAATAAATACGTGTTGTTTTAAGCCACCATATTTTTGGTCATTTGCCATAGCAGCTACAAGAAACTAATATACCTGCTCATGGACAACAGGTTGGCTGTCCCATGTCCTCCCTCACCCCAAGAGTCTTCAGAAACACCAGAGGAGGATGAACGGAGAGTCCAGATTCCCAGGAGCAAAGATACTTTAGATGCTCCCTACATTCTGTGGGGCTCTCTCCAGGAACCTGGAGGATGCATCATGGGAAATTCTCCAGCAGGGAAAAGGAGCATAGTCCTGACTGCCTGAGAACTAGGAAGCATGCAGCAGGAAACCTGAGGAGCTCTGAGTACTCAGCCACCCAGGATGAGCAGGGCTATGTTCAGGAGGAAAGAAAAATATGAGGATCCTGGTGGTGGAAGAGCCAGTGCAGAGATATCTCATGCAGTGAGGAACTCAGACTTTGAACGTCATTCTTAGGAAGAGCAGGGCCCAGAACTGGCACTCTAGGCCTCTGAAAGTCTCCAGGTTTGAAGACCATATATTCCTCCTCCATGCACATTCCCTGACGCCACCCTGTGATGTCTCACTGGGATAGGCCTCTAAAAGTTAGTTCAAAACAACCATTTTATTTCTCTCAAGATATTGTGGGACAGGAATTTTGGAAGGATTTGGTAAGACAGTTCTTGCTTGGAGTCTCTCATGTAATTTCACTGAGACTTCAGCTGAGGCCACACTTTTCTGAAAGCTCAGTTGGGCTGGATGTCTAAGATGGTGTCACTTACAGGACTGGTAGTTGATGCTGGCTGACAGCTGGGAGATCAACTGAGATCTTTACTGCAGCACCTACCTATAACCGCTTCACATAGCGTGGACTTCCTCACAACATGGTGGCCTCAGAGAATTCATAGTTTCTATAGTAGGCAGCTCAGGGCTCTGAAAGTGAAAGGCCTAATGTACAAGGTGAAGACTGCATTGCCTTTAAAATAAAATAACTTTATTGAGATATAACTTAAATACCATAAAATTTCAGTATATAAGGCAAGGCACGGTGGCTCACGCCTATAATCCCACCACTTTGGGAGAGGTGAGAGGATTGCTTGAGTTCACGGGTTTGAGACCAGCCTGGGCAATGTGGCAAGACCTTATCTCTACAATAAATAAAAAATTAGCTGGGTGTGGTGGCATGAGCCTGTAGTTCCAGCTCACCTGGAAGGATCACCTGAGCCCAGAAGGTGGAGGCTGCGGTGGCTGAGAGTGTGCCGCTGCACTCCAGTTTGGGTGACAGAGTGAGACTTTGATTAAAAAAAAAAAGTCAGTGTATTCACAGAGTTGTACAACCATCACCACTATCTAATTTCAGAACATTTTCATCACTGAAAAAGAAATCCCATGTCCATTACTCTGTCTTGTCTTCTGAGCCCCACCCTGCCACTGTTCCTTCTGGGGCCTCCCCTTGTGACCCTGTTCAAAGCTGACCCAGGCCCATCGCTCAGTTCTTGCTACCATCTCCAGGTTCAGGCATGGAGAGGGGAGGGCACTGTGCTTTCTCCTGCTTTTTCATAAATTATTTTCTCACTTCGTCTGCAAACCTTCCCAAACCGTCCACAACACTCATGAGAAACAAACCATCACATCTCAGAGGCTGTTTCTGTTTCTGCCACTTCTCCCCTATGAAGCAAAGAAGGGCAGAATGGTGGCCTGCTTGGGTTCATTCATACATTCATTCAATATTAATTGACAGTCTCCTACGTGCCATGCACTATTTTAGGTACTGAGAATGTATTCCTGAACAGAAACATAGAAATATCCCTGTCTCATTGAGCTTCCACTTCAGAGGGGAGAAAGGAAAAGAATGATTATTTAATAATAAGCATATTATAGTATGAGACAGGGTGATAAGTACTATGGGGGGGGGATAAAGCAGAGTAAGTGAGACAAGAGGCACAAAGAAGACTGCAGTTTTTAAAAGGGTGGCCTCATTAAGATAGTGATGTTTGAGAAAGAAGAGGAAAAAAAATGCAGGGAGGACAACATATATGAAAAACCCATTGGTGGTTCTTCCTTGTCCCAGAGTAAATTTGACTTTAAACATGACTTTTGGTCTGTTGGTGGCCTGGTTCTTGCTTTTCCTAGCCTCACTGGCATAAAGTCCACTAATCACCACCCCCATTCCACACTCACACACACCATCTCTACTCTGGTGAACTGCGAATGTGCACACTCTCCCTGTGCCACACACGTCAGATGCACAATGCTACTCGTAGCATAAATATAAAATAATAAGCCGGGCTCGGTGGCTCAGCCTGTAATCCCGCGCCTTGGGAGGCTGAGGTGAGTGGATTGCCTGAGCCCGCGGGTTCGAGACCCGCCTGGGCAAGCGAGACCTCATCTCTACAATAAATCAAAAAATTAGCCG
>CAUYQG010022098.1:0-12445 GCA_963574415.1 Tarsius wallacei
CCTGTCTGCACCAGGTGTTTCGCCAGGTGTGGAAGGGTCCCCAGGTGCACATTCTTCCACACAAAGACTGCTCCAAAGCCCTGGGCCAGAAACTGTTGTTCTGGCCCCCAGAGACTTTATTATGGAAATAACCTGTTTCCCTGGATAATTTGAATAAGAAAGTTAAGTTTATAAAGAGTTAAAATTTGTTAGAAAGATCATAATATGTATTAGTTAATTTGGGATATAAGTTCTGTTTTAAAGTTGTTTAATGAGAAGCTTTATAATTTTAAGATTTTATATTAACGGTTGCGGGGACTGTTTTTTACAGAGTAGCATCATTGTGTTGGGATAATGTTGTTTTGGGTGGAAATAGTCTCCGCCCTTAGAGAGAACATTAGCCAAGCAGGAGAAGAATACTTAAACTTAAGCATCGTTTTAACATCACAAAAAATCCATGTAATTTGTTGTAGTGATTTGTTTTGAAATGATGATTTTAACTTGCTCTGTGACAACAACTTGCAGAGATTATTTCCCTTGTAGAGAGAAATATAAGCTCACTGCTAGCTCACAATAAACGGCATCCACATTAACGGGTGTCCAGTCTTTCTCTCTCTCTCTCTTTTTTTTTCTTCCCCTCAAATGCCTACGCCGTCTCCACCTTTGGGGTACCCCGGACTCTGCGGGAGCAAGACTCCAGCAGACAATGAATGCTTTTCCATGAATGTCACTTTGAGAAACTGTGCATTTTTTCCAATAATGTGGCCTTTGTGCATGATATTTTGAGACCTCTTCTCATATTAGATTCCATACCAGCTTTTTAGTCTCATGAAAAAAAAATGTATTATATTAATTTATACTTTTTCTATTAGATCACATATAGTATTATCCATTTTGGTTGCTTTTTGAAAGCATTTTGACTACTTCCCAATATTAAATCCTCTCTCAAAAAATGGATATTTATCTCCACTGGGAACAGTCCAATAAATGGCCAGCAGGCAAGGATGATACTTCCCAAATTTAATGCAAAAACTATCATGAACAAAGGATTTATGCTGTTAGAATGCTGTGGACTCCACATAACAAAAAACCCAACTCGCATGGTCTAAGCAATAAATGAATTGCTGTCTTACGTGGCAAGCAGAATGATGTAGGGAAGTTCCTAAAGTGGGTACTTCATATGCACAGCAGCATTATCAAGGATGCCTTTGGACATTAAAGTCCTGGGGAGTTTTTCTTAAAATCAGCCAAATTACTTCACGTTTAGAGTGCAGCGACATCCCAGTAATCATCAAAATGAGACAGTGATTCCGTCAAGATTGCGAAGGTATAAAGAATAGAAACTGACTCTGACCAATTTAAATAGGAAAACAACAAAAATCTGTTGGAAGGACACCATGTCCATGGTGGCACTCAAAACACTGAACACTGAAAATCCAGGATCAAAAAAAGACAAGCCACTAGGGCAGTCTAAAGGCTCTGCAGGGAGAATCTGATTGGCTAAACTTGTGCTCCCAGCTCACTCATTGGCCAGGGGAGAGCTGTGCACCCTGGGCCAAGGTGACCCTCAAGGACTGAGAGATAATTCCTCAAAAGAAAAGTGTTATATTGTTGCAAGGGGATGTGGAGGCCAGGATACCTCACATAACAAATATTCAGTTCAAATGCCAAGAAGACTACAGGACGCAGATTCTGCAGAGGCTGACTATGCAGATCTAATCTTGGGGCTTGTCAGGACTGAATAGGCCCTTTTTGAGCCCCAGAAATTGATCACCAATTTTCAGGAAATCTGATGTGGTAGGTACTGATGACCCTGGGCCACTTCCCTTGCCAGGTCAGTACAGCTGTACTACCACTTGTAGCTGGATGGTTCTTTGGAGAACTGTTCTTATCCAACAGAATTAATCTCACCTGAGCAGTTATTCCCTATCCCTGGGTGTGCTTATCTGCATTCAGTAGAAAAGCAGAAACATTTGCTCCCGAGGAAAAGGAAAATAGAGTCTATCGTTTTCCTTATGAATCACCGAGGTAAATAAACTATTTACATTCCTGTAGAGATGTTTTCATATTCCAAGTAACGTGAAAGAGACCAAAAACTAATATTTTGACCCATTTGTCCCGCACTAAATAGAATAATCAAGAAGCCATCATTTCAGGAGCCAGTCCAGAAGGCCATTGCACGTAACTAATTTGGTAATCATAGCAACCCATATGCATCTTACTCTAATTTCAAATAAATGGTTATTTGAATAAGATTCAAAAAGGTAATTATGGGATTCACTTTATTATCAAGCAACACAAAGGACTATCTAAACTTAGAAAATAAGCTTTCAAAATATATTCATTTTCGTTTTTTTAAATGCCTAAGAAAGGACACAAGGAATTAGTTTTCATAAGGTTGAACTCCAAGCATAGATATTTTGGGGAAGTAAAAGTGGTGCCACAGCATCACCTGGGGCATCTCGAAAGTTCAAGAGCCTTGTTTAGGAAACATCCAAGAAACTAATGTGGTCCTCTAACTTCACTCCCTCTCTTGAGGGTAAAAATTCAACCATTTTGGCATCAAAAGAGAAAAGCATTCTGAACTATTCACTTGGCCACTCAAGGTATTAATCTTCCAGAGGAAAAATAATTTCCAACACTCTTGCTACAATGATAAAGGAGTCTGTTGTTTCAGCCAGAATGGGTTCCATAAAAGTTTGATGTTTCTGACTTGGCAAATAGAGTGACAGGGTATGGGTGATGTCTGTGGGTAAAGTAAGGCAATGCTGCACCATCACTCAGCCGTGTTGGAGACAGGCCACTGAGATCCCCTAAGGCTGCTTGCCGAAGCCTGGAATACATTATTTCCCCTCTTTATTTGCTATGCCGAGGAATGATAATGCAGCACATTCGGTTAACATTTGTCACGGAAGCACAGTCCCCTCCAGGGATAATATGTGGGCGTAGCCAGGACCTAGTGCTTCCAATTAATCAGGACTGGGATTACTCATGCAAGAAATGAACAGGAAAATTTAATATTTGGAAATCCAGTGAAAGCGGTAGCCAAGTCTAATTAAAATGCGCTTCCTGCTTTTAATTTACATGACAGATTCCATTTTATTAATTCTCATAGCATTTCTATTGCCACTCCCCAAGAACTGCCTGAGGCAAAAGCACCCAGAACTGTACACCTGGGCAGGATGGTTGCTTCCCAATGTCCTCGCATGAAGGCCGAAGGCAAGACTCGTCAAAATGAGTTCTGTGGCAGGTCTGCATGGCTAATGGCCATGTATGTCTTCTTGGGTTTCAGCCTGGCCTTGAATTCATCCTCCTCGCCCTGGATTGCATCCTGGTAGCCGCGTATATCAAGCACTGCTCTTTATTACCCATCATAGCACCTAGAACTCTGTTATTGGCTTCAAGGTGTAAACCAGACAGAGCCTTAGGCTGGGCACACCTTTGTTGGTAATTAGTCTATGATTTGAAGTGAACTCAAATCTTGAATGATTTATTCCTCTCTCTTTCTTTCCTGGTCAGGCTGGAGTGGCCTCGTTTGGACCCTGGGAACTGCAGCCATGTCATGCCCCAGCCAAAAGTCTCCTAATCAAGAGGCAAACTAATATGCAATATGTAGTCTTGAGCAAACTAAGCATAGACAGGATTTGTTGTGGCTAATTAGTTTTATTCATAAAATAAAAGCCTAGGTCTCTGGTTTCCAGGGAAATCATTACAATTGCAAATTAAGTGGCAACACTGATTTTTCATCACAAAAGTAACTACAGACCCCCACAGCATCTCTGCCTCAGTTTGAACACTGCCAGGATTCAGCTCTTGGCACTTGGAAACCTTGTTAACTCCCCAGATGTGGATGACACACACGCATCTATTACCTTTTGATTCACTGTAAGTTCACAACAGATGTCTTAAAGAGTCAAATCTTTAACAGACCTGAACCTGATAACCTGGTATATGCAGGTGAATCCATGAGAGTCTCCCAACAAAATGAGTATCCATAAATGAGTGGAAGACTTCAGCTTTGAGACGGGTACAGAGATTTCAGGCAGTCATAGACCAAGGCCAGGGGCAGATCTTTTCCAGTGTGGGCAATAAAGGTCCCACAGTTCCCAAACTTTCAGGATATTAAGGGGTAAAGAAAGACAAACAAAAAAGAATGAAGAGGCTTCCATTTTATTGCTGAGCAAAGTCAGATAGAAAAAAAAATACCCTGACTGCAGATACTTGCAGTATATAAAGTTAAACAGCTAGTTTAAAATGAGTTTTTACTTTTCAGCTGATGCTTTTAACATCTTTTAGACTCAACCATGACCATGAAAAGAGGGAAGAAAGGAAAGAATAGCTATAGAAATTCATGCTTATACATGGATATATATATACGTATACATACATATGTATACATACGTGTGTGTGTGTGTGTATCCCCATTTCCAACTCTGTATATCTGTGTGAACTCTCTTCTCAATTAAAATTACTCTGGCTGTTGCCAGGCACATCTCCCTTAACGATGCCTGCATTTGAGAATCTATGGACACTGTCAAATGCTCAAATGTGAGCACATCTCCATGTTGGGTTCTAATTTAAAATGAGTCATCGTCACATATTTCTTTCCGGGCCTTAAAAGTAGCTCCTTTCCTCTTCATTTTGACTTAGTTCCAACCCAGTTTCACCTCTGGTTTTAAGCGATAACATCAAACCCTCAGACCATTCCTTTGCTATTGCAAAGACTCACATGTTAAAGACTGTAGTAGTATTCATAGCACAGGAGATAAGGCAGTCTTGACCTGTACTGACCAGATCTCGGCAAAACTAGTTTGAAGATCAGTAAGGAGGCTGCAGGTTTCCATGCCTGGCAGAAGAGGTTGTATTGATCACCCACTGGCCCCAGTTAGAGAAAACACTGCATTCTTTGTTTGAGTCCAGAAAAGGAGGCAATAGAGACACTAGCAATCAGTGTCCCTACCTGTGGGAAAAGGCCAAGACTTTGCCTGTGAACTCCACTTTTCCATCTGTCTTCCACAAGCAGAAGAAACTAGCTTATTGCCCCTTTTGTAATTGGAAACATCTTGCGCGCACCTGTAATTCCGGCTACTCGGAAGGCTGGGGAGGAAGGATCGCCGGAGCCCAGCAGGTCGAGGCTGTGGTAGCCAGGAGCGGCCACTGCACTCCAGTCTGGGTGATGGAGCGAGGCTCCAACTCAAAAAAAAGAAGAAACATCTTCTCTAACACAAGCCTGCTTAGACTGCTTATGCCCATGACCAAAGGTCTCAACTTTGTCTTCCAAAGCAAAACATTCACGGACCTTGCCTGAAGCCCTCCTGCTGAGCTCCTAACACCAGTTCCCCAGGGGTGGTTGTTTTCTAACTTCATAGGACCCCTTGTCTCCTTGGCTTGTTTGCTCCTCCCAGAGAGTGGCAGAGACCGAGCCAGGGTTGTGACCTCTTCGGGATGCACCTTCAGGGAGTACACCCTCAGGGTTGAGCTCTCTAAATTACCCCCACCCCCCACCCAATCTGGCCTGCTCCCAGAGTGATGGAGAGGCTGGTCAGGCAAGTGGTTGGCACATATCTCAGAAAACTTCCCACAAGAGAACACTTTTTAGAAGGAAAAGTGAAAGGCCACACTCCACACAAAAAAACCTGGAGTTTAAAATATGACTATGGTAAAGAATGTTGGGAAAACTCATTATCCATGTTTATTCACTACACTCATTCCAATGACACCCATCACCTCAGAGCAGCAGATTGCTTTTTTCTTAACTCTACAGTGTCAGTGCCCAATTCTCCTGGGGATTTTAGATGCTGATTTCAAACTCACCGCCTGATGGTCGTCGGCAGTCAGGGCCTAAGGTCTCTTATCCACATATTCACAGATCTCAGTCTCTGCCCGCCCATGCCGTGCAGCTCAGCAAGAATCCCTTCCCATCCTTGCAAAGTCTTGCCAACAAGGCCCCATTTGTCCCTGTCAAGTGGAGGTGACACAGAAGTCTTTACAGTGAGGTTTGTGCCAAAAAGTTTCTTTCTTCACACTCTCCGGATAAAACAACTTGAAGTCATTTCAATAGCCAGGACTTCCTAGGCTCTGCCAATTGCCTGTATGCTGAAGAGAGGGGAGAACTCTTCTGAAATTAAGATAAATCTGTAGCTTCACCTTTGTTTATACATTTATTAATGTACTCGCCACACCGGGTTGCACAGGCCACATTGCAGTATCCATCACCGCACACAACTGTGCTGTCGTCCACTCTATTTACAGCCAAATTCCATGTCTTGTCTTTGCAGGGTGGCTCTGTCTTTCTCTAAGAACTGCTGCCACACGCGGCACTTTAGAGTCATCCTCCAGAAGGCGAGCTCTTTCCAGAAGGAACCGATTTCTCTTGCCTTGCCATTTCCCTCTTCCTGAAAGCAGGTTTCAGCCCATCATGGCCTAGGAGCTCCTTCTCAAGAACCCCTTACACATCCAGACCCTGTCTAGAGAGCCCTCTGTTAGTGTATATCAACATGTTCCCTCCAAAGGGTTTGACTTGTATTCCAGAACATGCTGAGAAATATCAGTAATGACAATAAAGCTGTGGAAACGAGGGGGACATACGTGGAACCATGGCTTGTAAGGTACTGTAAACAATTACATATGTACGGACATGTACACACGCACAGCTATTAGGTAACTAGGCAGACATGAGCAGGGACAAAGAGGGGAAGAAGACAGAAGCAGGAAGCCAGCTGACATCCAGTTATTTACTCATTTTAGACATTTTTTTTTTTTAGTTGGAGTCTCACTCTGTCGCCCAGACTGGAGGGCAGTGGCCGCTCCCGGCCACCGCAGCCTAGACCTGCTGGGCTCAGGTGATCCTTCCACCTCAGCCTTCCAAGTAGGTGGAACTACAGGCGCGTGCTACCACACCCGGCTAATTTTTTAATTTTATTGTAGAGATGAGATCTCTCCAAGTTGCCCAGGCGGGTCTCGAACCCGCAGGCTCAGGCAATCCACTCACCTCAGCCTCCCAAAGCGTGGGATTACAGGCTGAGCCACGAGCCCAGCTGACACTTTCTTTCATGATGAACAGGGCCAAATGCAAAAGCTGCTTGAATTTAAAAAGCATGCTTTTGGGTTTTTTTTTTCTTTTTTCTCTATACTGCCCTTAGGTATGTGGTTTCTCCCTCTGTGCAACCTGTTAGGGAGGCCTACCTTATCTAGTAAATCACTGCTAATGTTTGAGAGAGGACAACCAGCCATATTAAACCATCAATAACCAAGAGGTATCAAGAGGCTACATGTCTGTAAAGAAACATCTACAAACCTAGATAAAGAGCAATCTTGTTGGACTCTCTTTGAAACTCCCCAAAATCCTAAAAATGTAAACTCCTTTCCTTTATGATATCTAGTGTCAGATGTACGTTTTATGTTAATCATGAGCTTGGTCTTGTAAACTAGAGCTCATTGCATGTATGAGTAATAAGTCATGAAAAGATAGAAGATGCATAGGCTCCAAATTGCTTTTATAAATTTTAACTTTAACATGATAGAGTTAACCATAGCTTAACATTAGTTCACGTCAAAGGTCACAGGAAGGATTTGTGACTTAACCAAAAAGAGGGAAAACAAGCCCGAGAGGGAACTAACCAACCGAGACCAGAGACTAAGACAAAGGAAAGTAAACTATGAAAACCAAACCAAGGAAACAAAAGGAGCTGTCTCACTTCCTGAACTGGTTCTAAGGAGAGGAACAGCTCACTCTGTTCTCCTTAACTTGCTTGCAGTAACGCTTGCTGTCCTGAGTCTGCTGTCTTGTTTAATTCTTTGTTCATGAATAACCAATGAATCTCAATGAGCATTTGGGCTGATTCCACATCTTTGCAGTTGTGAATTGTGCTGTGATGAACATGTGAGTGCGGGTGTCTTTTGTTACATAATGACCTCTATTCCTTTGCACAAATACCTGGTAGTGAAACTGCTAGATCAAATGGTATGAGTGAGGCCCAACAAAACAAAACTGGAATTTATTTATAAAACATTGTGTGTTTACTCTTACATGTTTAAACTTCAGTCACCCCATGTATTCTGCATCTGATCCAAAACACTGTCAAGATGTTTTTTCCACTGCTCAAAACAGTTTTGAACTTGTCAATTTTGATGCCTTCTAGTGCTTCTGCAATTTTTTCTCTCGCCCTTCCCATATCAGCAAAACATTTCCCTTTGAGGGCTTTTCTTATCCAGGGAAACAAAAAAAAAAAGTTTCTAGGGGTGAGATTGGGTGAACAGTGAGATTGGGTGGGGCATGGGCGTCATGTTGGTTTTGTTCAAAAACTGCTGAACATTCAGTGAGGTGTGGGCAGGTGCATTGACAAGGTAGAAGAACCAGTCACCTGTCTGCCACAACAGAATTAACTGAAGCCAAACACGCCTAACACAACAATGCTAGCTGGTACATTGATGTCAATGGATTCCTAGAACCTAGCAGGAGAAACCGGTACTACAAGAAGTCCACTCTCCAAAAGATAATTTTTGGGTGCCCCCTGGTAGATCTTTTAGTTCCTTGAAAAATCTCCATAAGTTTTCTATAGAGGTTTTTCTAATTTACACTCCCACCAACCGTGTGTAAGCATTCCCTGTTCCCCGCACCTGCACCAACATCTATTTCATTTTTCAGTAATGGCCATTCGGATTGGTGTAAGGTGGTATCTCATTGTGGTTTTCATCTCCATTTTCTGATGTGCGATGTGGAGAAACTTTTTCATGCGTTTATGGGCCATTTGTATATCTTCTTTTGAGAGATGTCTGTTCATGTCATTTGCCCACTTTTTAATGCGGTTATTTGTTTTTTTTCTTGGTGATTTGTTTGAATTTTTGGTAGATTAGAATATTAGTCATTTGTCAGATGTATAGTTTGCAAATATCTTCTCTCATACTGTAGTCTGCCTATTTGCTCTCTTGATTATTTCTTTTGGTATGCAGAAGCTTTTCAGCTTAATTAAGTCTCACTCATTTATTTTTTCTTAGTTGCATTTGCTTTTGGAGTTTTAGCCATAAATTCTCTGCCTAGACTGATGTCCATAACAGTTTTTTCTAGGTTTTGCTCTAGAATTTTTATGGTTTCAGTTATGACATTTAAGTCTTTAATCCATCTTGAGTTAGTTTTTGTATATGGGAAGAGATAGGGACTCTTTCTTATTTCCCAGCACCATTTGTTGAATAGGGTGATCATTCCCCAGTGTATGTTTTAGTCTGCTTTGTCAAAGGTCAGTTGATTGTAGGTATTTGGGTTTATTTCTGGATTCTCTGTTCTGTTCCATTGATCCAAGTGTCCGCTCTTGCACCAGTACCATGCTGTTTTGGTTACTACAACCTCGCAGTGTAATTTGAAGTCAGGTAATGTGATGCTTCTAGCTTTGTCCTTTTGCTGAGGATTGCTTTGGCTATTCTGACTCTTTTCTGGATCCATCTTAATTTTAGAATTTTTTCTAACTGTGTGAAAAATGGCATTGGTAGTTTCATAGGAATTGCACTGAATCTGTAGATTACTTTGGGTAAAATGGTCATTTTAATAATGTTGATTCTTCCACTCCATGAGCATGGAATATTTCTCCATTTGTTTGTGTCTTCTACAATTTCTTTCATCAGTGCTTTGTAGTTTTCCTTGTAGAGATCTTCCACCTCCTTGATTAAATGTATTCCTAAGTATTTTAGCTTTTTGACAGCTATTGTAAATAGAATTGAGTTTTTGATTTGATTCTCAGTTTGGTCACTATTGGTGTATAGCAGTGCTACTGATATATGTGTGTGGATTTTGTGTCCTGAAACTTTACAGAGTTCATTTTTCAAGTTCAGGAGAGTTTGGAGGAGTAGTCTTTAGGATTCTCTAGGTATAAGATCATATCACTGGCATACAGAGATTGATTTCTTCCCTTCCATTTTGGATACTATTTATTTCTTCTTCTTGCTTGATGCTCTGGTTAGGACTTCTAGTACTACACTGAATTGTAGTGGTAAAAGTGAGCATCCTTGCCTTCTTCCAGTTCTGAGAGGCAATGTGTTAGACTTTTCTTCATTTAGGATGACATTCGCTGTGGGTTTCTTGTATATGACTTAATTTTTTTTTTGAGTTGGAGTCTCACTCTGTCGCCCAGACTGGAGTGCAGTGGCTGCTCCCGGCCACTGCAGCCTCGACCTGCTGGGTTCCAGCGATCCTTTCGCCTCAACCTTCCAAGTAGCTGGAACTACAGGTGTGCGCTACCACACCCGGCTAATTTTTTGATTTATTGTAGAGATGAGGTCTCACCAAGTAGCCCAGGCGGGTCTCGAACCCGCGGGCTCAGGCAATCCACTCACCTCGGCCTCTCAAAGCGTGGGATTACAGGCTGAGTCACCGAGCCCAGCCTCTTGTATGTGACTTATATTACTTTGTGGAATGTTCCCTCTATGCCTATTTTGCTGAGGGTTTTTATCATGAAAGGATGTTGGATTTTATCACAGGCTTTTTTCTGCATCTATTCAAATGAGCATGAAATTTTGTTTTTAATTATATTTATATAGTTGATTACATTTATTGATTTGCATATGCTGAACCACCCTTGTGTCCCTGGGATAAAACCCACTTGGTTGTGATGGATTTTTTGTTTAATTTTTTCTAATATTTTGTTGGGAATTTTTGTATCTATTTTCACAGGGGATATTGGTCTGTAGTTTTTTTGCTATTGTTGTGTCGTTTCCTGGCTTTGGTGTCAGAGTGATTCTGGCCTCACAGAATGAGTTAGGGAGGAGTCCCTCCTCTTCAACCTTGTGGAATAGCTTCCTTAAAACTGGTACCAGTTCTTTGAAGGTCAGGTAGAATTCACCTGTGAACGTATCAGATCCTGGATTTTTTTGTTGTTTTGGGAGATGTCTAATTACTATTTCAATCCTTCTACTTGTTGTTAGTCTATTCAGGGTTTCTATTTCTTCCTGATTCAAGGTTGGAGGGGTTGTATGTTTCCAAGAATTTATTCATTTCCTCTAGATAGCCTAGTTTGTTTCCATAGAGGTGTTCATAATAGGGTCAGATGATCTTTTGAATTTTCATCATGCCTCCTTTTTTATTTCTGATTGAGCTACTTTAAATCTTCTCTCTTGGTTTCTTAATTAATCTAGCTAATGGTCAATGAATTCTGTTAATCTTTTCAAGGAATCAACTTTTTGTTTCATTGATCCTTTGTATTTTTTAAATTTGTTTCATTTAGTTTGCTTCGATCTTTGCTATTTCTTTTCTTCTGCTAGCTTTACATTTGGTTTGTTCATGTTTTACTAGTACCTTGAGATATGGTATTAGTTTGTCGATATTTGACCTTTCAGTCTTATCAGTGTAGGCCTTAAGCACTATAAATTTTCCTCCGAGCACAACTTTAGCTGTATCACAGAGGTTTTGAGAACTTGTTTCGTCGTTGTCATTCATTTTGAGGATTTTTTAAATTTCCATCTTCATTTCATTGTTGACCCAAGGACCATTTAGGAGCAGAATGTTTAACTTCCATGTTTTTGTTTGGTTTTGTGAGTCCTTCTTGGAGTAATCTTCTAGTTCTATTCCACTATGGTCTGAGATGGTGCTTGATATGATTTCAGATTTATGAATTTGTTGAGATTTGATGTGTGGCCTGTCATGTGGTCCATCTTGAAGAATGTTCCATGTGCTGAGGAGAAAAATATATATTCTGTAGTTTGGGGGTGGAATGTTCTATAGATGTCTGTTAGTTTCATTTGCTCTAGGGTCTGGTTAACTCCGATGTCTCTTTGTTGACTTCCTGCCTTAATGATATCAGTGTATTGTTGAAGTTTCTCATGATTATTGCTTTGCTGTCTATCTCTTTTTCATGTCTAGTAGAATTTGTTTTATAAAGCTGGGCGTTCTGGTGTAGCATGCATATATACTTATAATTGCTATGTTTTCTCATTGATTTTTTTTTTTACTGTTGCTAATTTAAAGTCTGTTTTCCTTTGATATGAGAGTGACTACTCTTGTTCATTTTTGGATTTCATTTGCATGGACTATTTTTCTCAACCCCTTTACCTTGAGTCTATAGGAATCTTTGTGTGCTAATTAGGTCTCTAGAAGACAATAGATCTATGAGTTGTGGTTTCTTTTAAATCTGTTCTACCAATTTTATATCTTTTTATTGGGGCATTAAGACCATTTATATTCAGAGTTAATAATGATCTATACAGTAGTATTCTATTCTTGTTGCCTTATATTTTTTTCTCTTCTGTTTTGGTGTTCCATAAAACATGTGAGCTTTATGATTTCTAGTGTTATTTTTTTACTAGTGTATTTCTACCTTTTGTTTCAGAATTTAGAATTCATTTGAGTATTTCTTTTACATCTGGTTTAGTTGTGACAAATTCCCTCTGCATTTGTTTGTCTGAGAAATGCTTCACTCCTCCTTTATTTAGGAAACTTAGTTTTGTGAGATACAAAAACCTTGGCTGACTGTTATTCTGT
>CAUYQG010022099.1:0-33104 GCA_963574415.1 Tarsius wallacei
AATGCCTCTGCGGTGTCCGTGGACAAGTTCCGTGTGGGGGAGCAGGCCCCCTGGGAGAGATCTGGAGTCTTTCTGTGTCCTCTTCTGCGGAGGTCTCACAGACCACGCTGCCCGGTCGCCATCTTGGCCCCTCCTCTACCGAGACCAATTTTTTAAGTACTGTGCTTTAACAGTAAATATTTTTATAATATGAAACCCTTTGCCATTTTGCACCATCCCATATTTCAAGTACTTGCATAATTAATATTCCAGTAACATGCCCTCCCTCTGTCTTGCACAGTTTCCAGGTTTACAAAGCACTTTGACATTTTATTTGATCCTCACCGCGGCCCGGTGAGGAACCATCATTTTCTGAGAGTTTAAGTGATCTACCCAAGGTCCCACAGATGCTTGCCAAGCTGTGCTGGGGCTGGAAACCAGGTGTGTTGGTTGTCGGTCCTGGTTCTTTCTCCGACTTATCACAGTGCTGGTTTAACCAAGAGGGGTCCAGAAATATGCTTAAGACATGTCCCAAGCCTTATTTTAGAAATAACTTGATATTTCTAAAAGATGCATCTTAGAATTCCTTGAATTAATTTTAAAGCTTACTACTGTATTTTAAATTATGTACTGTGGGCAGGCTATATTATTTTGATGCCTACTTTCTCTGACAGTTTCCATCTGGCCCTGTCCACCTGGGCACCCAGCAGAGCAACTGCAGACCCTGAGTGGAGGCCTGGGATGGACAGACCCCCAGATTCTGTCCTGGTGCCTTCCTCTTAGGTGGGGGGCCTTATAAGGCAGAATCTCACATGTGTCTCTGTCAGGTCAAACTTTATATCCAGGTTAAAAAGCCCTGTTAGCAAAGATTATTTCTTAACTTTACACAAATCAAAGTTAGCTCCTCTCCTTGTAGAAGAGTCTGCCGTGGGCAGGAAACTCTCTAGTCCAGAGTGCTATTTGGCTTACCTTGGCAACATCACTTCAATTAGGGTCAACAACCCTCTTAATTATGCACTATTCCTTAAGCAACGAGGTAATGCTTCATTCATCAGAATTTTATCTCCTAGTTACACTGATAAGTGTCCCTCTGGTCTACTCCACTGAAATTACCAACAAGAATAAATCTGAGAGTCCAATATTACTGCAGTGCCATCCATTCATTAGGCTTGTTTTATTAGTCTCCTGCAGTTTGGAGCTGCCAGGAGGTGGGCGGCCAGACTGAAATGTTACCACCAGCCACACAGGCACAGAGGCTAGGCCTGCCCTGAGGCAGGCCAGCAAGGGAGGAGGTGGCCCTTGGGAGGGTCCTGACAGGAGGCTGAGGGAGGAAGACTTTTTCTCCAATCACGGCTAGCAGTTGAAGCATTCTCTCTCCCATTTATTTCCAAGGATGTGACCAGAGAGGCCACAGACTCCTAAGAATCATCCGGCTTAATCCTCTTCTTCTAAAACACTGGCTCCCACGTGCAGGCCTTGGAACCTGGGAAGACTAAAGGGTTATCGCAGTAGGTCCAGGAAGCCATGAGTGCATCAAGCACCACCATTTTCCAAATGTTTCCAGATGCTTCTGGGATGAATAAAATAAAAATTCATTTAAAAGCTATGGAATTCACAGTAGTATCAACAGCCATTGGGGAGGGGGGCATCTCCCCAGCTTTCAAAGACTCCTTTTCTCTGAGAGATCAGTTCCTTCCCTCAGTAGAAACTGGTCCCTGGTTAATGGAAGGCATTCTCTCCACTTTCAGCAAACTGGACCCGGGACAGATGCCTTGCCTAACTTGAAAGATAGCATTTGGGTGCAGGTGGCTGGCCTTGAGGTAATATGTAACTAGAACCTGTGGGATGGTACCACCTCCCTTTGTCACCATTTTCAGCATGGAAAGCAAGGATATAGGAAGCAGAAGGGTGTTGCAAGTACATGGAGAGGAGCAGAAATTGAAGCAATACACAGTCAACCCCTGGCTGCTTTCCAGCTCCAGCTTCTACCTCCCAGAGCTTGGAAGCCTCTGGGTATCCCAGGAGTCTTTCCAATACATTAAACATTGATTATGGTCACTCATGATGGTTTCCAGGATCTCCTGAGCCCGATAAATTAAAAAAAAAATTTTAATGTAGAGATGAAGTCTCGCCAAGTTACCCAGGCTGGTCTCAAACCCCTGGGCTCAGGCAATCCTCTCGCCTCGGCCTCCCAGAGTGCTGGGATTACAGGCTTGAGCCACCGTGCCCAGCTGAAGTCTTTTCTATATCGAACTGTCATGGTTTGAGTATGCTCCCCTCCCCCTGAAGATCTTTGCAGCCAGGGTGTAGTCACCCAGCTTTTAGGAGTGGGCGGAGCATGCACTGGGGTTGGTTGTAGATGGGAGGTGGTCTCATGAGCATCACCTGGAGAATGTGTTGAATTTAAAATTTCCAGGCCCTATCTCAGAACCATTGAATAAAACCTCCAGGAAAAGAACCTGAGAAGCCATGTCTGACAAGTGCCTCAGATGATTCTCCTGAAGTGTGGAAAAAGCTGGTCTATAACGATTATGACACTCCTTTCTACGTGGACAAGCCACAGATCTGAGGACATGTCTTAGATGCAAAAAACCATACCATGCTTTTTAACCATAGTGGTATTTTTGTTTGCACAATTACCCAGCATCCAACTGACCACCCTAATTGACCCCTCCAAACAATAGTACCAAGATTTTAATTCCATTTTCTTTTTCTTTCTCACCAATCCCAGGTGCTTCTAGAAAGCAAACCCATTCCCAGATCCAGGAATGGACCCTGATTAAATCAAGCCAATAATACAATAGTACATTGATTTTCTGGTTTAAGTGTGGGTACATGACCCAAGCAAGTCTTACCAAGGGGAATTTTAGGACTTGTTGCCTGGTGTCTTAAGGTGCCTTAGTCTGTTTTGTGTTGCTATAACAAAATGCCTGAGTCTGGGTAATTTATAAAGAAAAAGAATTTATTTGGCTCACAATTCTGATGGCTGGAAAGTTCACGTTTAGTTGTCTGCATCTGGTGAGGCCTCAGGCTGCTTCCACTCTGGCAGAAGGTGAAGGGGAGCTGGCTTGTGCAGAAATCACACGGCAAGAGAGGAAACGAGAGAGAGTGGGGAGGTTCCACGCTGTTTTTAACAACCAGCTCTTGTGGGAACTATAGAGTAAGGCACACTCACCCTTGAGGGAGGGCATGAATCTATTCCTGAGGGATCTACTCCCATGACCTAAACACCTCTCAGTAGGTCCCACCTCCAACATAGGGAATCATATTTCAACATGAACTTTGGAGGAGTCAAACATCCAAACCATAACAGAAGGGATGGTATGATATAAGGATGGTATGGTATGGTATGGTATGGTATAAGGATGGGAGGTATGGAACTGCTGCAGCTATTTTGAGGGAAATAGCTTTAGGATGACTCTGACAGAGTGGAAAGCAGAGCAAACAAATCAAGCCCTTATTGACATTAAAGAAAAGAAATAAAGCCCTTATTGGCATTATTAAAGTGCCAACACTCAGTTTACTTCTGTACTTTCCATGTATGGGGATCAAATAATTTCTTTGGTTTTAGTTACTGTGAGTTGGGTATTTATTGCAACAAAGAGTGCTCATAGATATACTTCACAACATCCTAAGAAAACTTATAAGCTTATTTCATGTATTGATGTAAATTGATCAAAGCATTAAATCTTTGATTGATCCCCAAACAAGAGGGTATGAATTTGAATTTGAATTTTATCAAGAGGAATTTGGGTTAGAAAAGAGAAAAACTTTTCTTCTTATGAAGACTGTGAGGTATTTAAAGAGTCATTCAGGAAGGTTTTAAGAGTTTCCTATTCTGGACATTTAAAAAGAAAGTGTACATTTTCTAGAAAAATTTTAGTATTGTCCTGCAGGGCAGTGGAGGGCTAGAATAACTGAACTCACTTAAGAGCTCTCCTACTCCGTGATTTCATAAAAATGTCCAAACTTTATTCTGGACCAGATTCCTGGTTTCAGTTATGAAATTCATCATCCCAGGTCTCCTAGAGTTTCTCAAATGACACTTCACAAACATTCTTGGGGCAGACCCACCCAGATGCCTTCTCCTGAGCTGCTGAGGAATGAAAGAGTTCGTTCTCTTCCTGGCTGTTGACTAACCAGATATGCCAATTGGTTAGCCAGGAATATTTTTATTGCAAACTATGCTGTTTTCACTGACCATGATTCCAAAGCCATTAAGACAAAAACAGAAAAAAGGATCATATTCTGGTTTGTTTGATTTTCTGATTTGGACTTGATGAGGCAGACATTATTCCAGAATCTTAAATCTTTCCCATGAAATGTCCCACAGCGTCCAAAGCCTACTCATGTATACAGTGAACACAGCAGGGCTGCAGTGGAGATGACTTTGCCAAGAAAATATATATCAATATTGTTTTCTAAACAGAGTGCACAAGGACCAGAGTGCTTTTGTTATGTTGGTATGACAGCGATAAGGGTCTAGCCCCAAGTTCATTCGATATTTATGGTTTCCAGGCATGGGGTAGTCAGAGGTGACTGACATTTTCCCTGCCATTGAAGCAGTCAAGAGTTCTTCACAGTCACACCAACAGCTGACTAGCACGTGAGCAGAGCCCTGGGGAAGTGGAGGGAGGGGAGCCAAGGAACTGCCTGCCTGAGGCTTCTGAGAGAAGACCAACCTGCTTGGCTCCCAGCAGACACCATCAGCTGGAGAGAACTGAAAATAACTCTTGGCATGAAGTTAGAGCTATGACCTCTTAGTCCCAACTCTGCTGTTTTTCAGTGTATACAAGTCACTAAATTTTTCTGAGCAAGTTTCCTTAACAATGAAGCAGAGATTATACACTTACCTCACAGAGCATGTGGAAGTGGCCTGTGAACTGTAACGTGTCACTGCAGAGTTACCTCTGCAAAGCTAGGAGGGGGACCAGATCAGGAACCTCTTTCCATGCAGAGAGTGTGGGCAGAAAGGAAAGCCTGGTGTATGAAGGAGGGGAACTTCAGGGAGAGGCCAAGCAGATCCTACGAAGCCTGCTGCCGGGAGTTCTCTTCAGGAATATGGACTGTATGTAGCTGGCCTCTCCTTTCAGCCTAAAAGGGCAGAAAACTCAGGCTATCCTAGACAAAGGGGGTCAACCATTTCTAGGGGTGCAATTCATGAAAATCTGCCTCCCTGGTGTAGCAAAAAGGCTCCACTGGTCGGGTTGGCTGTTTTTTCCACTCTCTGAAACCTCAGTAATATTTGACAACTCAGGCTGCGTCACCATGGAGACATGAGCCTGCCTGGTGCTTGGCTGGGCAGGACGACCAGGCATTGTGGATGCCTGACTTTGCACAGCCATTTCAGAAACACCAAGAAAGCTCTGGCTTCTTATTCTCTCCAAAGGCCTCTGGTCTTGCTTTTCACCTTTCTTTTTTAAAAACCTCTTCAACAGAGTATACATTCCTTTAATGAGGCAAAAGCTTTACATTCCCTAATCTTCTATAAGGGCTAAGATTCTATTCTCCTGGGCAGGGGCGGGGGTGGGAGGGGGGTGGGGGGTGGTGAGAGAAAATTGCAACATTCACACAAAGGTAAAATCAATGCCTGTGATGTCTTTTGAGAAGGGTGTTGGTAACTAGAAGTGGGTGAAAAGAGGGCCCCAAAGTACTTAGTGTTCAGAGACCCAGAGGAAGGCCCTGCAGCAAAAAGAGAAAGAGGGCAGCAAGAATGCTATTTTTTTCACAACTTGCTCTAGGATTGGTCCTATTAATGGGGCCTGAAATTTGTGGCTGCTACATGTTTTCTGTCAGAAAGCTGGAGTAATGAAGCTAATATTTTGGCTTCTAACACAGGGAAAAGATGTGAATTTTGGCAAATATTGGGCTCACTGTTGATCTTCAGCTGAATTCTGAAATAGGTTATTTGTTAGAGATTTGCGAGGCTATTTCAAAAGAAAATAGTACTCATGAGTTACAAGCAAAGGCTCAGTTAGGAATTTATAGCTTGTGGCTCACCTTCCTTCAGGCTAGTATTGTGTGCGAGGAAGCAATGAATGAATATTTGTTAAATAAATGAGGGCAGATTTGAGATAGACAATAATAAAAAAAATATATCCTAACATGGACAATTAGAGACAAGAGAGAAAATTGTTGGAGATGGGGGAAAAAGTAGGTTAAAAAAGAAAGAACAAATAAACCAGAAATAAATATTTTAGTATCTGGGATGATTCAATGACTACAAATAAACATGAAGTTTAGCTCCCAGATTCCTGGAAACCAAGGCAAAGTTAGGCTCTATTATTTAATATTTAGCAAAACCCAAACCAAACAAACATAAAAACATAGAATTGCACCTGAATAGATGTTTTTAAATTTTTTTCCTGGCACTAAATTTTTTTTTAATGTTCATTCTCCTTCATTAAAAACTTTAAATTACAAACATATTGATTCATAAATAGTCAAGGGGGGTGGTATACCCATCTTCTTATCCTAAAACCAAATATCTTGTCCTCTGGGGACTTCCACCAGCCCTCTTCAAAGTCAATATCTTTCCACAATCCCAAAGAGGTAGCTCAGTTTTCCTCATTCCCTGAGTTCACATTTATTCAATTCTTCAGATCCATCAGTCCTGCCTAAGACAGGACAATCAATGTCCTGGGATGGCAGAAAGGGTAGGGGCCCACACTTGGCCATGTGGAAAGGAAGTGGTCCCAGGTGAGAGCAGGACTTCCTGTGTGGGAGTGGAAGCCAGGCTTTCAGTCCTAAAGGAAGTGATTTCCCTGACAAAGGGAAGCTGATTTTTTCTAGCTTTTTCTAGCTTTAGAAAAGGCTAGAATCTATAGGAAGGTGGAACTGTCTTTTAGGCACTCCAGAAGACCCTCTACGGACCTTGGGTCCCAAAGGCTGAGTCCAGGGCCTTCTACCCCTGTGGCAGGGGCACAGCTCACAGCATCCCATAGACGCTGACTTTGGCCATGGGGATGCTCTCTGTGTAGTGGTCTGGTCTTTCTCATACAGGAGGGAAAGGGCTGCTCCTCTCTGTCCATGCTGCCCTCCGGGGCTGCCAGGGATGAGTAGCCACTGGGCCCTGGACATAGCTGGACCATCTCTTCCCGCTATGAGGTACCACCGCTGAAGTTCCAGTGCAGGATCAGGTTCACTTGGAACTCTGGATGCACTGGGTTGGAGGGGAAGACAATGCCGGAGCTGGTAGCTGCAGCACCTGCAGCTACCACGGGGGTCTATGAGCTCAGGGTCAAAGGTCACATTGCGGGGCCTCAGTGTATCACAGGCGTAGTAGCTGTGGAGGACAATCTGGCAATGGCAGTGGTAGTTGTTCTTGTTCTGAGTGTTGATGACGAGTGAGCCATCTGGGAGCTCACAGGACTGGCATTCATCAGGGTTGAAATGATTTTCTCGCTTGGTCTGGCCATAGGGGATGTCACTGACCCCACTCCCAGGCGGCACTGTGATCATTGCTGAGGTGACAGAAGACCCCATCCTGCTCCAGCGTCCCATGGCCACAAACGATGAGGCGGCTCTTCTGTGGTTCCCGCTGTTTCTGAATGTCAGAGCCTGGTCCAGTGGTGAACACTTCGGTGCCATTATCTAGGGAGAGATTCCAGGGTGGGCTCCAGGAAACGCCATCATCCTTGCTCCATGTCAACATGGTGGAGGCCACCCAGCAGTCAGCCTTGTGAGCACAGAAGGAGTAGAAAAGAAATACCACTCTTGTTTCAACATTGCTCACCACTGTCCCCAGGTTTAGCCCATCAGGGATCTCCCCATTGTCTACAATGAATGCTGTAGGGGAGCATGTGCTGCCCTGGTCCATGGACCTCCGCAGGGCAATGAACTTGGCCTTCTCATCAGAAGACGACATTTTTCTTGCCTCAGCAAAGAGGAGGAGCATGCCCTGAGCACTGGCTGCAATGAGCAGGATGCGGATGGTGTTCACTGAGCTGATCTGCCTCCTGCTCACCCACAATAGTTGCTCCATGGTCACCAGTGGTAGCACCAGACCGAAGGTTCTCAGCTCTAGCCCAGAATTCAGCCAGAGACAACAGAAGCAGGAAGATCACAGCAAACACCTGCACCCTACAGCATCCCCAGAAACCCAGCGTTTGGGACCCAGGGTCTGCCCCGAGGCGCTGGGCCGGGTGACTCCCCCCATCATCTTTGCCCCAGGGCTGTGGCTACCCCAGCCACTAGAGTACACAGATTCTCCTGGCACTAAATTCGATGTGAAATTTAATGCATGAAAATTATATTTTACAAGCAACAGCAAGCAGCACAGTATGCTTCAAAGTATATAGACAAGTGGTCCTTTTAATACTGATTCTCTATAAAAGCTGAGGACTTCAACTGAATCATAACTCAGTTAAGACATTTTTGCAGGGAACGATTACAATGTAGACTAGATAAGTTTCTTTAGTGACCCTAAAGAAAATAAATAAAAAGCATGTTCTTTGGTGCAGATCTTTCAAATATCAGATGTGGGGATGAAGATCTAGATCATATAACATTTACAGACACCAGAAATGTACAGATTCAGGATTTTTTTGGTGAGGGAGAAAGCTAAATGCTTTAGATAGCAGACATGAAAAAACAAATGTAGTATTGTGTTACAAAACCTTATGAATTTGATAAAAATTCTCACCTAGAGAGGCAATGTGTTCTTAAAAAAAAAAAAAAGTCCCGTTATCCTTCAGGTAGACTGGGCTTCAAAATCTGGCTTAGCAAAGACTATGTGACCACCTTGGCTAAGTGACCTAACTTCGCTCAGCCTCAGAATTCTATCTGCCAAAGTGTGGATAATAGTCCTTACTTTCAAGGTCAAGTGAGAATTCAATGACCATTAGTTACCATTAGTTCCAGTTGCAATTATCAGAAAAACCTCAAATAGCAGTGGCTTCAATAGATAGAAATGTACTTTTCACTTATGTTTTAGACCAGGGACCAGACTCCTTCTAGCTTATTGGTCTACCATGAGTGGCTTTCAGTCCCAAGGTCACCTCATAGTTCAAAATGGCTGCTGGCACTCCAGCATTACCTTCACATTCCAGCAGGCAGGCAGGAAGAAGAAAAAGAGAGGGCACACCACTTTCTTTTAAGGACACTTTTATTTACATCTCTTTGGCTAGAAGTTTGTCACAAGGTCTACCTAGCTTTAAGGAAAGGTGAGAAATTGTCATCTTTGTCCAGGACAACACAGTGCCAGATTTAACAACAACAAAAATACAGGACACCTAGTTAAACCAGAATTTTAGATAAACAATGAATAATATTTTAGCATAAGTATGTCCCATGTAATATTTGAGACATGTTAAGACTTTCACTAATTTTTTTCATTATTCATCTGGGATGTAAATTTGACTGAGTTGATGTGGGGCCCAAAGCAAGTCTCAAACTTTACCTGTATGATGACCATTTGTATACCTAGCCCTGAATTGTACCCCGCATCTTTAAAATAAAAATTTTTTTAAAAGTTTTTGCCTGGGTGTCCTGTATTTCATCAGGCAACTCTAGCCAGTTAAAAATCAAAGTTCCTATTACTCCCTGGAAAAATGAATATTGGGGATAGCCAGAAGTCTCTGCCACAGGAGCATGTGTGAACATGAGAACCCACAAAGTGGGTCTTGACAAATGCTGGTCCTCTCTCCCCTTTCTCTCTGCAGCATGGCAGAACCAGAGGATGGTTGCAGGGAAAACTGATGTAGGGCCAACATTTGTTTTTGAAGTAGAACTTTGAGGCCAGTTTATGCACATGAAAATCTGTGTAGTTGGCTAAGACCTCAGCTATCTCTGCCCTATGCATGAGACAATTTTTGCTAGAAAATCAATAAAAACACTGTCTTTTTAAATCGTAAAATGGCATAGTCTCATCTCTGCATAAAACGTGTTCCTGATCACATCTGGCACATATCTGGAAGCTAATGGACCCAACAACTCAGTTGGCTGCAAGGAAACTTACACACCATGAAGGAAAGGCATGCAGAGTGTGTTGGGGGAAAGGGAGGAGCAATGAACTGAATATTTGTGTCCCTCCCAAATTGAAGTGTTAAAACCCTAATCCCAGTGTGATGGTATTAGGAGATGGGACCTCTCAGAGGTAATTAAGTCATGAGGATGGAGTCCTTGCGAATGGGTTTAGTGCCCTCGTAGGAAAAGTCCAGTGAGATAGCTTGTTCTCTTTCTTCCATGTGAGAATACAAGGAGAAGGTGGCCATCTGCAACCCAGAAGGGGCCCTCACCAAAATTCAACCATACCCTGATCTCAGACCTCCAGCCTCCAAAACTGTGAGAGATAAATTTCTGTTGCTTATTAGCCACCCAGTCTACAGTACTTTGTTACAGCCCCTGAACAGAGTAAGACAGGAAGTAACAGTCTATCTCTTACCCACTTGCCCTCCATGGCAAATATTTCCACTTATGTGTGAGATTGTTCTTTCCGATCTTTGTTAACAAATGTTTCAGTTTCTTCTCAAGCTCACTCCAAGTTCCTGACTGTAAAACCATGTCATCAGTATAATGGAGGAAATCCCCAAATGCTGTGGAAGGGAGTACCTGAATTCATTTTGTTAATAGCAGAAGTAAATTCGGTGGGTTTAAGGTAAAATCAAGTGAGGCCAGGACATAGTCCTATATTACAGGATTTGGAATTTGAATTTGCTTTATCAAAATACTGTTCTTATGGGCAATATTGTGTTACAGGATTTGACGAAGAACTGTTTGCCTGTAATCTACACTGAGAATGAGATCCACTCCATATTTAAGTTTTCAGATTGGCAATGGCCTCTGAACTGGTCTTCCTGCTGCCACTCTTCCTCCAAAGCCATTCTTCACAAAGCAGCAAAAGTAATCATTATAAAACATTTCTCAATATAGGCCAGGCATGATGGTTTATGCTGTAATCCCAGTACTTTTGGAGGCTCAGGCAGGAGGAGTATCACTTGAAGCTAGGAGTTCGAGACCAGCTTAGGCAACATAACAAGACCCTGTCTCTACAAAAAATAATAATAAGAAGAAATTAGATGGGTGCGGTGGTGTGTGCCTATAGTCCTAGCTACTAGGGAGGCTGAGGCAGGAGGATGACTTGAGCTCAAGAATTCGAGGTTACAGTGAGCTATTATGCCATCCTGGGTGTGAGAATGAGACCCTGACTCTAGAAACAAACAAAACAATAACATGCCTTGGAATAAACCCTACCTGAGAGCTCCAGTGGCTTCCAGGCTGAAAAGTTCCTACCCAGACTGATTTATTTTTTATTCTTTGACCACATTGTAGTGGGTTGAATGGTGGCCCCAAAAAGCTATGCCCACTTATTAATCCTCAAAGCCTGTGAATATGACTCTAGATGGCAAAAATATGTGATTAAGTTGCAGATCTAACCAAGAAGAGCTTCTCCTGGATACTCAAGGTAGGCCCTAAATATAACCATAAGCATCCTTAGAAGACAGACACACAGAGTAGACACACAGAGAAGAGGGGAGGCAATGTGACCACAGAGACAGAGATCAAAGTGATGCAGCTGCAGTCAAAGAACCTCGGAGCCACCAGAAGCTGGAGGTGAGGAACAGGCTGAGAGCCTTTGGAGGAAGTGCAGCCCTGCCACTGTGATTTCAGACTTCTGGCTTCCGGACCTGTGAGAAAATACATTCCTGTTGTTTTAAACCACCTGGTTGTGGTCATTTGTTACAGCAGCCACATGTGACTAATATACCTGCCATGACAGTTGCAAGCCTGCTGGGGTCTTGTCATTCAAGGCTCAACACCTCCTCAGATGTGCCTCAACTGATTGCCCAATCTTAGGTTGGCTCCCCCTGACTCTTCAGTTACTCTTTGGGTGTTTCCAGAAAGAGGGAGTAAGTGATCAGGGTGTTACATGCTACTAATGCAAAAAGAAAGATAAATATTGAGAACCAAGAAAATGAGGCATAAAGAGGGAAAATAACCTGTCCCCTGTGGAACATTACATGCAGGGCCAGGGGCTGAATCCAAGCTGTCTGATTCCAGAACTTGTGCCCATTCTCACCAGGCTACATTCCTCTCAGCAGTGTGATAAGTACTGCCAAATGGTCATTCAAGCAGGATAATATATGTTCTTTTGTCCCCCAACAAACAAGGGGATCCAGAAAAAAACAGAATTTACCTATAAAAAATTGTGCATTTGTTCTTACATGCTTAAACTTCAGTCACCTTCAAAGTACTCTTTGGTAGATGCCCTACACCTTTTGAAATGCCTTTTCCACTGCTCAAAACAGTTTTTGAACACATCAATTTTGATGCCTTTTAGTACTTCTGCCATTTTTTTGTTTCAACTCTTCTACATCTGCAAAAACATTTCTCTTTGAGGACTTGCTTCATCCAGGGAAACAAAAGAAGTCGCTTGGGTTGAGATTGGGTGAATAGGGAGGGTAGGGAATGGGAGTCATACCGTTTTTGGTCAAAAACTGCTGAACTCTGTGGTGTGGGCAGGTACATTGTCATGGTGGAAGAACCAGTCACTTGTTTGCCACAACTCAAGATGTTTTTTTCTGCAAATTGTGGCTCAACCTTCTCAAAACTTCCAGATGAATGCTTTGGTGACTGTCTGATCTGGAGGAACAAATTCCAAGTGTACTATAAGGGGTCCATCCTCCAAAAGATAATTCTGGTGTTTTGGAAATCTCTCCTCATACTTATAAAATTGCAGAGACTCATACTTATAAAATTGCATTTTATCTGTCCTCTCATTCTCCCCAGCAGCTTCATCCCGTCTGTCGTGCTTGTAGGCAGAAGCAGAGGAAGCATGAGTAGGGAATGATCACTTACTTTCACCCACATAAGGTAGCCATTCTGAAGGATGAAGATAGCAAAAGGGCTCCTGGCTTATTAAACCATCAAAACCAATGACCTATAAGGTGCATAATTGGATGCAGACTTACACTTTAGTCCACCACTTAGCAGTGGTGATTAATTGAAGATTATAAACATGTTTGATCTGGGTGTTTTTCTCTTTGTTTCAGGCAGCTAATTCTCCCTGAAGAAACTGGCTAAAGAGAGGTAGTATTCTTGATCTGGCTTCTCTATGGATGACTTTGAAGAGCCATCATTAATTTTGGCATGTGTGTATTCTAAAGTTACTGGAGTTAACATGGTTTACATATGTAAAACTCAGAAGAATGGTGGATTGAGTCTATATAATTCTAGGATATGTGTATATTTTTGTAAGATAAGAGACAAGATGGCCTTGAAAGCAGGATCAGTATCAATATTTAGAGTTAACAGATATGCAGAGCTGACTCATAATTTTCATAGACTAGTACTTTTCATGAGAGGACACAGAGATTCTCCTTCCGTTGAAAGAGATGGATTCGAATTCCTCTCTCCTTGAATATGAGCTTGCCATATGACTTGCTTGACTAATAAAATATAGTGACAATGAGTTATTATGGAAAAGGAAGAATGATTCTGGAACTTCTGAGGTTAGGTCACAGTTTCTGTCTGGGTCTCTTAGAACACTCACTTTCAGAGTGCTTCCTCCTGGAACCAGGTGTCACACTGCAAGAAGCCCAAGTCACATGGACAGACTCCAACTGAGTGCCCATCCCACAGCCAGTATCAGCTTCCAGGTTTGTGAGTGTGCCATCTTGAACATGGACCCCAATCAAGCCTTCAGATGAGTGCAGCCTCAGCTGGCAGATCTGACTGCAATTGAAAGAGAAAGCCCAAATGAGAACCACCAGCTGAACTCAGCCCATAAAACCATGATAAATAATAAATTGCAGTTTTACACAACTATATTTTGAGACGCTTTCTATGAAACCACAGATTATCAGAACAGAATATGGTATCTAGAAGTGAAGTGCTGCCATAATGAAAAACTAACATGCGGGACATTGCTTTTAGAGCCAGGCAGCAGGAAGAAGCTGGGAGGTCCTGGAGGAAACTGTTAATAAGAACTGGAAGGAAAAGAAGGAAATTGTAATTGGATGCTAGAAAAAGGTATCCCTTGTTTTGTAATGATGGGTAATTTGTTATGTCGTTGCCTTCAGTGATGTGAAAAATAGAAAAGATACCTTGGAAATAGCAAATTTGGCTAAGGAGACTTCCAGAAAGAATGTTGAAAGTGTCTACTGGTTTCTTTTAGGTAAGTGTGGTAAGGTATGAATAGAGAGATGAGCCAAAAACAAAAGAACTATTCTGTTTCAAGCAAAACTTAGATGATATATAAAGAAACTGTTTCTCATTCCCACTCTCCAGTAGGAAAGAAGTTCTCAAAGTAAAACATGTTAAGAGGGTAATAATCATCTCAAAGTATGGCTATAAGACACTTGCTAAGATTTTAGAAAGTTTTAAGGATGTACCTCATAGACTTTGAGGGAACCTAAATGGTATTGTTCCACAGCACCTGACTCTCAGTTCAAGGCAAGAAGAGGCTTGTCTTAGAGACCTGGGGGCATGTATTTTGACTAATGGAGTGAACTCACAAAAATCTTTAGGAAACTTCCACAAAATTTAAGATAATTATACCTGTGGAAGCACTATTAGCTTAAACTAAATAAGACAGAGACAGTTCAGACTGTAGAGAGCCTTCTATGGGTGGGAAATAGTATAAGATGGCTACTAAGCTGAAAACATAGTCACTTATTATGGAAAAGGAAGAATGATTCAAAGAGCAGAATCAAAGCTCCAGGGGGGTGAGGGGCCAAGAGTCACAGAGAATCATTCCCAGGAAGCAGGTCTGAGAACTCACTGATCAAGGATCTGGTAATGTACATCTGGATGGATTTGAGAATTGTTATAGATCAGTGACAGCTATGTGCCTCCCTTTTCGCTCTGTTTTCGGAGTTTTAGTGAAGTTATCCTATCTCTGTATCACCACTGTATGTTGTATGTCTGAGTAGGATAGACAACTTGTCTCTTCATCTTACAGGTCTTCAGATTGAGAGGAAATGCACTCAGGGAGCCGTACCCCAAGGTGCCTCATCTGTATTGGGTTCTGAATTAGGTGGTAAAATCCTGGACCTCAAGCCTGAATGGATGCCATAATGGAATGAAACTTTTGGGTCTTAGGAGGAGATGTATATATTTCCCATATCTGTGAAATGTAAATAATATGTGACCAAAGGAAAGACTATAGCAAATTAAAGACGACTACAAATTCTTTGACCCTCTTTCTGTTGAGAGGTAATACGAATCCCCGCCTCCTTTAATTCAAGCTGGCCTTGGTGAGTTCTTCCATCAACAGAATACATAGGAAGTGAAGTTTGGTGCTCGTAAGGTTAGGGTAGGAGAAGCTTTGCAGTTTCTGCCTGGGTCTCTTGGAACATTTGCTCACAGAATATTCCTTTTTTTAATTCAATGCCATTTTGTGAGAAGCCTAAACCACGTGGAGACCATGTGTAGGTGGTTCAATCAGTAGGCCCAGAAGAGCTCCCAGCCTATAACCAACAATGACTGGCAGCCATAGCAGTTGTCATCTTAGACATGCAGCCCAATTGAGCCTTCTAATAACAGCAACCCCAGCCACCATCTGACCACAACCTCATGAGGGACTACTGGTGAAAACCTCCCATCTGAGTCCAGTCAACCCACAGAACCAGGAGAGATAATAGTAAATTGTTGTTTTAAGCCATTAAATTTTGAAGATGGTTTGTTATATAATAGATAACCAGATAAGGTTGAACCTTAGAGATGAACAGTCAAGGTTTCAAATCTGTGCTATGTGACTGTGGGTAAGTCATCTAAACTCTCTGAACTTCATTTTTCTCATCTATAAAGTGGGAATCAAAACAGAATCTGCCTAATGGGTTTGTTATGGGAACTAAAAGAGCAAATGTATGAAAAGTGACAAGCACATTGACAGGGAACAAGCAGGTCAATAATGTAGTTACAATGGTTAGTAAATCAGTGGAAATCATTTGCTTTTGTCCAACAGGTGGATAAGAAACTTGGGGCCATGTGGGAGGAATTAATTTAAGAATCTTGTCATTTGCTGGTGACCTGAGAGTAAGGTTGTGTCATTAGCATCTTTGCATTTGCTGTCCATTTTGCCATAAGCCAAGAGAGGATTTTCAGTCAGTGGAGAAGTGTTCTGAACAAATCCTGGGGTCAGAAGAAATACAACTACATGGCCTTTGAAAATGGTGGCAGTTATGATTTCATAGATGGCACTTACCAGCACCACATGAGCTGAGCAGGGCTTTTTCATAAAGGTCACAGTGAACAGTTGAACAGACCTGGTTCTTGCAACCTGGAGAGGAGGAGGGGAGCTCTTTAGCCCCCTGGAAACCTAGGACGATGCTGTTCTCCCCTGTGTGTGCATGTGAGTGGGTACTGGAATTTTGGGGTAGGTAAAGGCAAATTTAAAGAAGCAGGACTCCAGCAGAGAGATTTAAGGGAAAGTCTTACTGATCTTCAACACATCATCATGCTGATGTGTTCAGTGAGTTTTGTCATCCGTTCATTTACGCATATAGACACTCATTCATTCAACAACCATATATTGGATACCTCTATGTACCAGACCTCGTGCTATGCCCTGGGGATCCATGACCCATACAAGATAGTGCCTCCACTGTGATCATGAGGGACTCAAGATCTAGAGGGGGAAATAAACAAGTAAACAGGAAGTATGACCAAAGGGTAAGCACCACAGTAGAGGGAGATGCGGGAGTGCAGAGGAGGGTCCCCAGTCCTGGCATCCAATCCGCTCCATTTTTTGACAAAGTCCTAAAGCTGTGTCTGGAATAAAGGACAGGCTCGGGATTGACAGCACAAGCTACAGACCAGAGGCACCAAAGGACAAGCCCACACTGGCCTCCAGGGGCCTTAGATTGGCCCATGCTGAGGCTTGGCCCCTGGAATCTGGTGAGTTGAGTCTGCTACACTTCTCCCATGGGGCCTGCAGACAGAGAGCCTCTCACAGGCATAGATTAAAGTAAAGCATCCCAAGGATGTCTTGGTTTTGGCTCCAAAGATGACTTCTGTTTGGGTGAATCTCTTTCTTCATGTATTCTATTTTTTTTTTTTTTTTGTCTATGCTCTAAAACGTTTTTTTTAAGTGAAAATGAACTGCCATAGAATTCAAAATGGCAGACTGTGACTAGAGCCAATGTCCTCTTCCCTCCAGTGTTGCTTTGTCTGCCAAGTGATCTCATATACTCTTGGTGAAGCTGCACCTCCACCATTCCCATCTTCTCCCTCCTCTCCCTTCTTCCAACTCCCAGCTACATGAGGTTCTCATCAACGTCAGCTGTGGTCAAAGGAGTAGGCCTGGGGTTGAAATCTGCCCTGAACTCTCTTTGGAGCTTGGTTGAGGGACTTGACTTATATTCCTATTTGGAAGTTAAATTGGCCACTTGGAATAAGGACTCAAGATATATTTCTACCAGTGACAACATACAACTCTCTACTTCCTTCCCCAACTGATTGTCTAGACTGAGTCAGGAATTGCTTTTTCTCTAGAATAATCACCCAACGTGCGCCAGCCATGGTCAAGTATGATCTGAGTGTAATGTTCACCAGTTTCAGTTGGTAAGGGTCCCAGGAATGGTCATAGAGCTCCTTCAGAGCAAGAACCAGACATTTCACCCCCATTTTCCAGCACTCAGCAAGCTCTGGGACATCCAGAAGGGGCTCAGTAGTGTTTGTTGAACTTAACCTGGATATCACCCAGGCGGGCAACAGCCCTCGGATTCACCGTATTGTGAGGGAGGCAGGCCCTTCTACAATGAAATAATAATAATAATAATAAAACATCATGACTATTTATTGAACCCAAATGCTTTGTCAGATACAAGGATAAGCACTTTTCATTCTTCACCTGACTTGAGAGTCAGAATCTCTGGGTGTGTAGGTAGCATTATCCTCATTTTACAGATAGAGAAATAGAATCTCAAAGAGATGAAGCAGTTTGCAACAGCCTGGCTGATGGGACTTGGACCTGAACCTAGAATGCTCAATTCTGAAGTCCTTAACTCTTTTATCTAAGACATTTTGTTGTAGATGCCTGGGCTAAGACTGATAGAAGGGCCTAACTCTGCAGAATTCCCTAGGTGCCAGGGGACAAATTTATACTGAAGGTGACTTGGGGTGTGTCATCTTTGTCTAGGGCAGACATCCAACTCTCTCTCTCTATGGAAGACCAAGGGAGAAGCAGGAACCAGGTTTATGCAGTGGAAGGGTCACTTTTGATGCCCAAACAGTAAAGAGATAAATGCCATTCTAATTCCCACTTCAAGTAAGCAAACCAGCCCAGAGTCTCACCTGGACAGAGGAGGAAGCTGAGGGATTCAGTAGGTCTGTTTATTTCAGTCTGTATGTGACCTTGCACTACAATTTGCCAAGCAACTTCCAGCGAATACAGAAACCTCTCGCCTGCCTCGGGAACATTTTCATACAAACAGGAACACTGCACAGATGACAAAAATTAAGATGTACTCTCCAGCTCGCCTTGCAGTATTATTTAAAACAATTACTTATGATTTTCCTTTTACATAGCCATGGAAACCCTGCTGAAAGGATTTAATACAATTTATTGTGTGAAGCTTAAGAAGAAATCTGTTTCCCCAGTGCTGGAAAACAAAGCAAGCCAATTCCTCTCTACTTCCTACAAGGTGTGATGGATGCAAGTTGTGGACCAGTGACCTCACCCAGCAGGGACTGAGCTTTCTGGGAAAGCATTCTGGAGATAAGTGGGCCTGCTTCTTTTAGACGTAGGAAAAAACAAAACCAGTGCCAGAGGAATGATAATCTCTTTTGATGTGCCTGGAGCTGCTTGATTATTTCAGAAAGGAAAGCACAGCTCTGAGTGGCAGGACCACAGAGCTTTGCAGTAAACATAACAGACAAATTTCTCTGCCAGGTTACCCCAGGAACCTCTCCATTCTCAGGTTCCTATTACAGGTACCTTGAGCCTCAGCTATGGGATCCTAGGAAGGAGCATAGCTTGACATGGGGCTCTGATGAGAGGTTGGGCTCATTTTGGAGCCTGTTGGTACCAATGGCATAGTTCAACCGTTCTATCTGCCTGTTAGGAACCCTTAAAAGAGCTTCTGTAAACCCCGATGCCCCAGACCTGATTGATTCTATTAGAACCTGTGAGGCCAGGATAGGACTGGCATTTTTTAAGTGTTCTTAGTGAGTAGAACTTGTAGCTAGGGTTGAGAGTCACTGCTCTGGGACTTGAACTTCTTTAGGCTGAGCTCTTTTTTATCTGCTTATTTTCTGGTTCCCAGCAAGGTACTCAGTGCCTGATAATCTGTAAATCTAAAAGGCCTTCTCTAGCACAAAACACCAGTCTCTGCAGCTCAACTTTTCATCCCCAAATTCAGTGGTAGGAAGAACATTACATTTCAAAAGACATCAGGTGTGGTGGCTCATGCCTGTGATACCAGCATTTTGGGAGGCAGAGGCAGGAGGATTGCTTGAGCCTGGAGTTCAAGACTAGCCTGGGCAACACGGCAAGACCTTGTCTCTACAAAAAAAAAAAAAAAAATAGCAAAATTAGCTGGATGTGGTACATGCCTGCAGTCCCAGCTACTCAGGAAGCTGATGCAGGAGGATCTCTTGAGCCCAGGAACTGGAGGCTGTGATGAGCCATGACCATGCCACTGTACTCCAGCCTGGGCAACAGAGTGACTCTGACTTAAAAAAAAAAAATTACAGAAGAACTCCCCAAAGTTGGGACATCTGGGTGAAGGGTTCACTGGACTTTGTACTATTTTTGCAACTTAATGAGCCTGTAATAATTTCTAAACCAAAAGTTTCTTCAAATTGCAGCTGAAGACGTGAATTCAAATTCTGGATTTGTGACTTATTAGGTATGGGACTTAGGGAAATAAAAGATTCTCTGGGTCTTTTTCTTTGGAAGATAAGGATAATTATTTCTATGAATTGTATGATCAAATGAGAAAATAAAAGTCCATAACATGTATATTAGCTGGAGTTTTGTCTCCTTCCTTTCTTTTCTTTCTTTCTTTCTTTCTTTCTTTCTTTCTTTCTTTCTTTCTTTCTGCCTCTTAAGGACTAGATGTGATTGCTCAAACTTTCTGTTTTAGTCTGTTTTCTGCTGCTATAACAGAATATCTGAGACTGGCTAATTTATAAAGAAAAGAAATTTATTTCTCACAATTCTAGAGGCTGGAAAGTCCAAGACCAAGGCACCAGCAGATTTGGTGTCTGCTAAAGGTCTATTCTCCACTTCCAGGACAGGATCTTGCACACTGCATCCTCTGGAGGGGAGGAATACTGTTCCTCCACCTAGGTTACCCAGAAAACTCCCATGGCTCTGAAGGAGGTAATTACACAGATGTTCTGTGGTCTGTAGTTCAAGGTTGCTATAGTTTGAATATTTTGTCCCATCCAAAACTCATTAAAACTTAATCCCCTGCAAAAGTATTGGGGAGTGGGGCCTTTGGGAGGTGTTTAGCTCTGTTTCTCACGTGGCAGAAATTGGAAAAGATTGAACCCACTCACACAAGTCTTTTTTTATAGTGGCATTAATCCATTCGTGAAGGCAGAGCTCTCATGCCCTACATACATCCCCAAAACTCCCACTTCTCAACATTGTTGCATTGGAAATTAAATTTCAGCATGAGTTTTGGAGGGGACAAAAACACTTGAACTATAGCACCCTCAAACCACAGGTTATGGAACATCTAATTGCATCCTCTAGAGTCATGGGGATTTCTGGACATTTTACTTGCTTGTGGTCACCTTAGGTTTTGAGCTCCTACTCAAATTAGTCAGTTTGGGCATTGTTTTATCCAAATGTGGCGCTCAAGCAACAGAGAGATACATGCCATTCTGATTCCGACTTCAAATAAGAAAACCAGCCCTGGGGTACACATGAACAGAAAAGGAGGCTGAGGGATTTGGTAGGTCTGTTTATTTAAGTTTATATTTGACCTTGCATTTGACTGGCATTACATTTGCCAAGCAACTCAGTCATTAACTTTCCCCAAACAAACCTTTTGCACAGGCATTTTTTTGTGTGTGGGTGACTTTACTGAAAGCTTGGGAAGATGAAAGGATTTACCATAGCATCAGAAAACGACTCAAACAAAGTGTCATTCAATCCTGTTTCTGAAAGTGCCTTGGCTGCCTCCATGCCACCTGGTCCTCATCTCTTCTACTCTCATCTTCCCTCCTATCTTTTCCCTTCATCCCCAAGCTTCCATTCATTTCACCACTTTAGCTATCTCCTTTGTATCTCTGGCTCTCATCTTTCCTCCAAGAAGCTTATCAAAGTATTTTCTGACATAACCAGCCCCTCTGAGGCTCTACAGAGCTTCTGGAGGTCAACAAAAGCCAGCCCCTGACTCTGACCCTGGCGTGATGGTCACAGTCAGCTCAAGGGTCACTGCCCCTGCACCTCACACCCTGCACTATCTCACTGCCAGCTTTTTGTAAGTCAGGGAAAGTCAGAGGTGGAACTGCGTGCAATTTGAACTTTCACTGAGTTTCCGGGTTCGAATCTGGTGACTACATTCTGGACCTTGGGGATGAAAAAATCTAGCATTTTGAGAAGGAAAGGGCTTATGGAGGCTTCTTGTACTTTGAATAAAAATGACACTTTGAGGAATGTAAACAAGTGAGACACCTAAGGATTAAACTTCACCTGAAATATACAAGTTTATAAAAATAATTAGGAAAATAAACCAGGCAAAGGGCCCCCTGTCAAATGTCCCATGTACAAGAGGAATTTGGAGTCATGTTGCTGCCCACAAGCCTCCTACTAACAAACCCACCTGGAAAGGGCCTGGGTGCTGGGGACAAGGAGGGCTGGTGTTCTGCAAACTGGTCCATGTTTTTGTCCTCCTTCCTGCAGCAAGGGCAGGATGGGTCTGTGCTCGCTCAGATAATGGGAGACTTAGAGCCTTGACACAAATAACTCGAAGTTGGAAGGGACCCGATTGGTTCTTACCTCCTAGGAATGCTCCAGAAAGCGTTCTCATCCTCTTTTCCTTTGAACATCTGCATCAGAGCCAGGTGGCCATGTTGGAGATGGTGTCCCTGAAGATTATCTCCTCGCCCAGGTAGAGTGATGTGCCACCATGAGACCTAGTTCACACCTCCATCAAGACAGACTTTCCCTTCTACTTGGAATTGTTTGCTTGCACGTTGGGTCACCTTCTTTGCCACCCTCTGCAATAGCTGGCAGGGCCCTCAAAGACAGGAAGCACATCTTGTCCAACACATAACACAGTCCCTAGTGCAGAGAGGCATTTGATAAATAATTGCTCTAAGAATCAATGAATGAATGAAGTCTCACCAAACAAGAATACTGAGTTTGCTAGGGTTATTTATTTTAATATTATGCAAAACACAGAGCAGTTATCATCTCCCATTCCTAAATCCTTTGTGATTGGTTAATCAAAAAGTCATTACATAGATAGCTACAGTTGAGAACCAGGTGAGAGGGAAGCAGTGGTAACTGCATACTTTGAGAGGCTTATTAATCAACTGTATAATAACAATGCTACATCACATTATTAGAGCCACTGTTCTTTAGAGCTCAAGGTTCTACTTACAAAGTGCCTTATTTAATTTAAAAATATCCTAGCAAGGATAAAGGACAGCACATTCTTTAATTACTTGCCAGTCATCACCAGCTAGCCAGTGCTAGGCAAGATTAAAATTCAGATCTTTAGGACTTGAGATTCTGCTCTCATATGCTTGTCCTTGGAATAATTCATTTCTGGAAAGAAGCTAAATAGTTTTAGTGTGCAGGGACGTGTCCCTTAGCAGGCTCAATTCCCAGTGACCCCATTGTCTTTTCCTCTGAGGTCCTCTGCATCTGGCCAGTGGCATATCAGGACTTCTTACCTTCCAGGTCAATGCTGGCACTGGGAATGGAGGTGGACACTGGGAAGTTGCTGTGAAATTTGCCAATCTTTTATGCTTGTGCCTATTCAGTGACATCGGATTGAGACAGCATGATGTGTAGTCATCTATACTTCATGGACAGTCAATCCATATGCATTTATTGAGTATGTAATCCTTCTGTGTGCAAACACTGTTCTAGGTGCTGAGAATCCTACATGAACAGCAGAGTCATCGTCCCTACCCTGATGGACTATGGGAGAAGATGGACATTTAGTAAATAAATGATTGTCGGTGTGCAAATTGTTGTGGAGGAGAAGTGTAGTGCAAGTCAAGGGTATAATGGGAGTGGTGGTGGAGTCTGTTGTGCAGACTGTAGTCTACGAGAATGGATGTATATTAAATATATATATATCATATTACATGGCAGTCTTGGCTGAGAGGGAGGAAATGACATGTGAATTGGAAAGGAAGAAGAGGATTGGCCAGGTTAAGAAAGGAGGAAAAGCATTCCAGGAAGAGAAAATGACATGTGCAAAGGCCCTGAGATAAAAAGAAGTTGAGCCTGGCTCAAGAACTGAAAGCAGACCAGTGTAGCTAAGCAGAGAGGTGGTTGCTGTGCCCAGAGGGGAGGGAGGAGTCAGTCAGGCAGGACCTTCGAGGTCGTGGCAAGGAGTTTCATACTGTTATGATTGCAATGGGAAAACTGTGCAGGATTTTCTACCTGGGAATGACATGGTTTGATTTCTATCATTTTGTCTGCCATGGGTGGTGGGGGTGAGTTGGGGTGGGGATGGCAAGATTGGAGGTATAGAGAAGACTCAGGGGGCTATTGCCAGAGTCAGTTTGTAAAGGGCCTGGTGCATAATAGCTCTTGACTTCCTTTCATTCTCTCTCTTATCATTGTGACCTGCTCTGTACTTCCCAAAGCACTTTCACTTCATTATTTCATTTGATCTGCATAATAGCTGAAGGGGGTGAGGTGGGTATTTTCACACCTGTGATCACTGAGGCTTGGAAGGGAAAAACGACTCTCAGGAGATCCAACAGCCAGGGACTCCTGGAACTGGTTCTCAAATCAAATCAAGGAACTTGACCCATGCCCGATTCTACCAGATCACACAATGTCCAAACTAATAATCTAATTACTTACTTTTTAAAGAAGTAATTAAAAATTTCCAGGAGTTATGATTTGCAAACAGAAAAAGAAAGAAAGAAAAATATCAGCGAAAGAGCTAATGTTTTCCTAAGAACAGCCTGGGTTATCTAAACTTCATATTAATTAAGAACATGATATTTCATTGGAGTCACAGTGACTCTTCTTTTCATCTTTTTTTACCTCTGTGTGGCCCGCTAAAAAGGATCCAGTATGCTCCATGTCTCAGAGGACATATTTTTGCTCATTAAACACCAAACAGAGGTTAAGACACAAACAAATCAACATTATTTATGCTGAATGAGACAAACATTCCTTTCAAAGACTTTCGTTTCCTCTGGAAACCTGAGCCATAGACACCCAAATCTGTACTTTCCCTTTTAGGGAAATGCCACCTCACTGCCAAACCTCAAACACAACATCCCAAATGGAAGATGTTTTTCAAGTAGAGCAGGGAGAACACTCAGGTTGAAAACCCACTGTTTTTTTGTTTTTGTTTTTGTTTCAAATAGGGACTCCATCTGAAGCCATCTGTGGATGGTATTTAATGTCCTGCAAATCTTCTATTGGAAGGAGATTTTCCATCACAATTGCATTGTGATGTTTTCCTCTCCCTATCTAGGAGCCAACAGCTCAAACCTTGAACAAATCATGCCCAGATCTTATTCTCAATATCCTCATGAAGAAGGAGGCAAGCATGAGGGAGGGTCAATCTTATCTTGCCTTTGTCCCTGTCCCTGGGGAACACCAGATAGGTTGCCGAAACCTCAGTTTGGAGCTTGAAGACTATAATAAGCAATTGGTCCTCTTCTCTTTTTTTTTGCCAGAGTTTTGTCAGAATTAATTTTCTTGGATTTGCTGTTTTCCTTGATTCACTATGGAACTTACTAATCCAGAGCATTATAAGCACAATCACCATGAAAGCAGAAAACTTAGCTATGGCCCAAGATGGTCCAGTAGGGAATGGAGAAGTATAAATACGGAGAATATAAATATAAATACGAAGAAGAGACTTCTTCAGGAAGCTGGGTGCAGAAGGTACTAGAGCCCAAGGCTGCTTTGGACCCAAATCATGCCTAGTGGAAGGTTGGGCGCGGACATTCAGGAGAGACCCTTGTGAGGATGTAAGGCTACCACACATATCCCACTTAGCTTGACTTTGTCGTCACCACTGAAAAGCCTCATCCCCTTTTTCTCCAGCCTCACCCAGAGGTAGAAGGAAGGAGGTGCAGCCAGCCTCTGTGTGGCTGCATCTGGCAACATCAGATCTCAGTTCTGGTGAGAAAGCTAAGTGGGGGTACCCAGCTATGGCTGTCACACAGAAGCAGCAGCAGAGGGGCACCTGGGACAGCTCTGCCTTCTCCTCTCCCTGCAGCTGCTCCTCTTGTGTCCCAGCATCCCTGTCTGTACTTGCTAAAGAGTTTAGGTTATTTCCTGACCCTGTGAGGGATCCCCCGAATCTCCTCCTTTTTGCAGACTCCTAGGATTTCTGCACCTACTCCCTCTCCCCTAATTTTTCCTCTCCTGATGTCACTTGGTGATAATTTCAGCACTGACTTCATCTTCTGAGGATTATTGCTACACAAATTTGTATTCTTTAGGGTTCCTTGATTGCATGGAAAGTGAGTCTGGTTGGCCAGAAGAAGGAGTTATAGGGAGGAAGATCCTGTGCTCATAGAATCAGAGTGAATGTTGGGAAGCCAGGCTAGAGGCAAGAAAGCCCTAGACACTTAGAAAAGAGAAGCCCCAGGAATGTCATTTTAGCAGGACTGTGAGTCTAGCATGCCACCAGAGGGGTGGAAGACTCTGACCATATCACCCATCCTAGGAGTACCCACTCAAGTGAGACGGGAAAGCATCTGTTACTGGGTGTGGCCCCATGCCTGTCCCAGTGAGGGATGCTCTGAGGGAAGGAGGTTTTAATCGCTCTATTAAGAGGGCAGGTACCCAAGTTTGCTATCCTATTATGACCAAAACCAGAGGAAATCAGGGTGCTGTTAGGGAAGGCAAATGGATGCTGAGTGTTTGGGGGGAGAGAATGAAGCTCACCACACTTTCTCCTCCCCTTTTTATCTCCAGTGCTGAGTTCTCTGTTAGTGCAAATATCCTCAAACAGGGGGCAGACCTTAGGGCCATTCCAGCATCTCCAAACAGAGCTTGGGCTGGGCTTGTTGTGCATGTTCAATGCAGGAAACGGAAGACTCTTGGAGAGGAGGCAAGGGGGCCTCTGAGCTCCTCTTCCTTGTAATGGTTAGCTGTGAACACTCAGGAAACGGGGAAGAAGCCTCTGGGGAACCCGGAGAAGAGTCTCTCCCAGACCCTTTAAGGTTACCCATCTTAGCTATTCAAGAGAATCTCCAGGAGCAAGTCAAAGGCAGGAGTTAGTGCAGCTGAGAACTTGGGGAGACAAATCTCACCTGCTCTGCTTCTCCCTGTGGACACATTGCTTTCCCAATGGCTAATTATGACTGCCTTTGACCCTGTCTCCATGCCCAAACTGGGACTCCAGACTGCATATATTTACTTTAATTTTAAGAATTAAAATAATTACAGTCCCTCGTAATAATTGGTGGTTGATTTACAGCTTTAACCCAGGCTGAGAGTTATGTTTTAATGAGAACAGTATTGGCCCTGGACTTTGGGGAAGTCATGTCATCTCTCTGGGTTCTGGTTTCTTCCTCTCTGCAGTGGTGGGGGCCAAAAGGAAGTGCAAAGTGTCTCCATTCTCAATAGCCCATCATGCCGGAGGAGCCATTCAACTGCTCAACTAGGATGCCTCGGAGCCTCATTTGTTTGGGACTGCTCTCAGAACTGAGAGGTACAGCCAGTCTCTGAGGTGGCTGCCATGCAACTCAGTGGTAATCGATTTCCTCTGCCTGTTTTCCCCTGTCAAGGCTCTGGCAAAAGGATCCAGAGGGGCTGCGGAGCAGGGGAAAAACCAGGGGAGTTTAATATACATGCAGCGACACTTAGGGCCATGTCAGCATCTCCAGACTGAGACCTACAGCTCACAAGAGGATCCCTTGGCTCATGTTCTGCTGAAAAACAGAACAGAAATTCACCAGGAATCCAAAATATCCTTCAGCAGGAAAGGAGGGACACCTGGTACAAGTCAGGTGTCCTGTGGAAGGCAGTGATTACTGTTGATACTCATCTTGGAGAGTTGCATATTAGCATATTAAAGACCCTCAGGTCCTGTAGTGGGGAGGTTTAACTTTTTATAACCCAGCACTACCCAGATTTATCTGAAATGCAGTATTTTCTTTTCATGGAATACTTGTTAACTGCTAGCAAATTTGCAGAATCTCTTTTGCGTAGGATGGAGACTTCCAATGTGAACTGACCCCTGGGCCTCTTCAATTTCTCTCCATAGGGCTGGAGTATTTAGGCAGCTTGTAAAGAAATGGCTTAATTAATAAGGTCATTCAATATTCTGGAGAGTTCACCATGGATCAGGGATTCTGTTGGATATATAAAAGATAAATTTGTAAAAACATGTGGTCTCTTTCCTCAAGGAACTTGTAGTCTTCTTGTGTGTAGACATGAGAAGAATGACATGAACATGAACTGGCCTTCATTGTGGTGTTTGGGTCAAGGAACTGGTGAGAGCCCCCAGGGCTGGCTCAGGAAACGACTTGGAAAGCCCAGTGATTGCACTTGGCAGCAGAGATGGGCTGGGCTCACACAGGTGTGGAGTCAGAGATCTCCAGGGAGGACTCCAGCGTGGTCTCAGATAGTGTGCAAACTAAATGAACAGGGAGAGAGGATGGGGGAGGTTTGGGTAGGGGATGGGAGCAGAGGATCTGAAGTCAAGAAGAGGCAACCACAGAAGTGTCAGAAACTACAACTAGGGTGAATGGTGCTGTTTCCTGAAGTACTCTACTCAGTCCTTACCCATGGGGCTTGCTATGAACCCTCTGGAAACTTCTGGAAGCCCCACCACATCTCTGGGGCTCAGCTTTCTCATCTGATAGGTCTAGATGGCTCTAACGTTCTGTCGTTATTTGGTTTGTTTTTTTTTTTTAGTTTTCTAGGGATGTCATAGCAAATTAGCACAAACTTGGTGGTTTAAAACAATAGAAATTGATTTTTCACAGTTCTGAAAATCAGGGTATCAGCAGGGCCATGCCACCTCCTGCTAGACTCTAGGTAGAGTCTTTTCTTACCTTTTCTAGCTTCTGGTGGTTGCCAGCAATCCTTGGAATTCCTTGGTTTGTAGCTGCATCACTCCAGTATCTACTTCTCTCTTCACATAGCCTTGTTTTCTGTCCTTACAAGGATCCCAGGCATGGGATTTATGGCCCATCCTAATTCTGCAGGACCTTAACTTGATTACATCTGCAAAGACCCTCTTTTCACATAAGGTCACAGTCATAGGTACTGGGGTAAGGACTTCAACCTGGCTTTTGGGAGACACAATTCAATCCACTACAACCTTCCATAGACAGAAGAGATTAGTTTACCCAAGGCATGAATCACCTTCTTTGTCATTGTTACAAAAGAGCTATCAAGATTTGCCATATTTGCAGATAATATACAAGTTGAAAAGCATGGCATTTGGTCCCTTACTATCTCCCTGCTGCTGGTCTCACACTCTCCTGTTCACACTCTACTGTGCTCTGAGAAGGAATGCAATGAAATACAAATCTAAGCATTTCACTCCTCTGTTCAAAATTCATTGGTGGCTCCACCTGGCCTAAAGCAGAAATGCTTTTCCCCATTATCAGCCCTTCATGGTTTGATCCCTGCCCAGTCCATTGTGAGTTTATTATTTGCTCCTCCAACTCATCAGAGGATGGGGAAGATGAGTTGGAGGGCATAGACAGGTGGGGCGTGGACAGCTGTCACCCTGCAAAGGGTAGATGGGATGGGGCTGCAGAGCTGTGGGTTGCCCTGGAATGGGACCCAAATGTTTTTAAGGCAGTGGGGATTCTGGAAAAAAAAATTGAAAAGGACCAATGGACACCTAAGGAGTTACCTGGGATGAAGTCTTGTCCACCATCATTACCACATCTGGAGACAAAGAATTGGATTGAGGTGATGAACATTAAAGTAGGACAATGACCTCACCATGGGCACTCAGTAGGGAACTTCCCCCCTTTCTCCTTCTTGCCCAACACCAGAAGGTGAGTACCTGGAAAAGGTATCAGAGGGAGGTTGGTGTGAGAATGCAGATCCTGACCCAGCCTTGCCCATGGCTCCAAACTATGCAAGCTACAAATCTCGTCAGCTCTGGATGGCCAGTGAGAGAGGAACCTTGAAACAAATAGAAGTATGCCATCTTAAAATAGAGAGCATCCTCACAGGACAAACATTCTAATGGCTAAAAGTGATGGCTTGTAGCTGCTTGCAGTTACTAAAAAACAGAATAAAATTGTGTTAGGCTTATGCCTGTCAAGTTGAGACTCTTCCAAAATCTTTGAGATGAGGAAACTGAGGCAAAAAGATATTGAATAACTGTCCCATTTTGTTCTGAGGAAAATTAAATTGTGCAGGGTTCTTGGCAGATTACTGAGTGCTCTTCAGAGCTTAGCTGTTATTATTTCAGAGAGGAAAATTTGTACAAAAACACTGGCATGAAACAGGATGCTCTATTGAACCTTGCCTCCATTTTGGCAGTTGTATAGGGGAACCAAAAAAAAAAAAAAAAAAACTGGAATTAACTTTTGGAGGGTGGACTATTTGTAGTACAGGCTTCCTCAGCTAGGTAAGTATTCTAGGAATCCATAGGCATCAGTGTACCAGCTAGAGTTATTGTGAGAAGCTGTGTTAGGTTTCAGTGAATTTTTTTTTGGAGATTCTGTCAATGCATTTGTTCATTTCATGATGGGCGACTTACGAGTGATTTACGACCTCACCTGCCCACACCACGCTAAGTGTTCAGCAGTTTTTGATCAAAACATGACATGACCCCCATGCCCCACCTATACACTCGGTCTCATCCCAAGCTACAATTTTTTTTGTTTGTTTCCCCAGATGAAAAAAAGTCCTCAAAGGGAAATGTTTTGCTGATATGGAAGGGATAAAACAAAAAATAACAGAAGCACTAAAAGTCATCACAATTGACAAGTTCAAGAACTGTTTTAAACAGTGGAAAAAGCACCTCGATAGGTGTATTGCATCAAATGGAGAGTACTTTGAAGGTGACTGAAGTTTAAATATGTAAGAATAAACACACAAATTTATATAAATGAATTCTGTTTTTTGGAGGTCCTCCCTCATATTTCTATAGTATTCCAATATTTACTTTGCACCTCTGCCTGCTTGGCCATGTGTGCTGTGCCTGACACGGAAAGGAATGATGAATGAGTGAGCGAAGTTAATAGATTGAATATTATTCCCTTTTCAAATTATAGGCGTTAGGAGGAGACATGGTAGGTAGGTTTGGCTAACATGGTTGGATGCTGAATAAGGATGGTGATAAACTTGGTATTTGGAATATTTCCCCTGAGATTTTGGCTATAGTCAACTTGGGTTTTAGTGAGAATTATCTGACACCTTTCACCCAAGTTTGACCAGAGATGTAGGGTATGGTGGGGGTGAAGTGTGATAAGGTGGTGTCACTATAGTTTCCAAGGAGGCTTAGGCAGCCTGGATTAGATGGTGACCAGTGACAACAGAAATGCAAAGCTCTCCATTTGCTGTTTGTGCTCCGAATTCATTATGTCAAGTGGTTGTGCATTAGATTCGGTCTTTAAGAGATCAATGCTACACAGCAGAAAGTGTTCCGTGTGAGCCAGTTCTGTTACAATAATAAAGAAGAACCAGCAGGAACCCAGCTTAGTGAGGCACAATCCTGACTGAAGGGGCAGCACCGGCCCCATTTGCTGAAATTCAGCAAAGCATGGTGCTTACTTAAGAGTTTTAGAGAGATATTCTCCCAATCCCAGACAACAACTTACTCCCAAGAAATTACTCTTAGAAGAAAAACACTGTTCTTACAGCTGCATCCTGAATTTCCCAGGCTTCCCCAGGATGAACAGGGAGGAATGTGGGTAGCTGTTCTGTTACCACTTCAGAACCTGGGACATGGTAGCTGCTTAATAAATATGTGTGTATTGGAATGGAATTCAACCTGAAGTTCTAAGACAGAACATAGTTGACTCATCTAGAAAGATGCTCATGGGGGGAAAGGGTTTCTTCTTTAGTGGCTGAATCAGAGGCAGATTGAGAGCGTGACTGCGTGGGCTGAGAGGAGACAGACCATATTGTAGGAGATACAGCCCATGGGCCTCAAAATCAGCTTAGTTTTAGGAGACTTTAACAATCAGTCCTTTCTTAAGGCGAAGGGCCTTTATCCAGTGAGCTCCTCTCTGCCCCTTCAGATATCGAAAGCTTATTTTGATAAGCACCAAATACATTTATGTAGTGCCCCCAGTGCTCCAGGTCCTTTGGTAAGTACTGGTCAGGGCATGGTTTCTGTGTGTGGGGAGCTTGCTTTCTAGCCTGGGGAACAGTTACATAAACAAAAATAGGGGGATAAAACGTGCACAGAGCTGATCATTTTCATCTTCAACATCCATGGAAAAGAGCCTTAGCCACCTCATTGCAGTAATGCTGTCCTCCCGCCCACCTCAATGTCTTGCTGTTGTACATCGTGCCGTATAAAACACCTGCATGGAAGCAGAAATTGTATTTTCAAGTATCTTACTCAGACCTCTGCCTCATTTCTTCTGATAGCCCTCAACAATCCTCTGAGTCTACAGAGACTGCCAACCCACTGCCCTGGTCTACATTATTTAAAGCACTGAAACACACCAAAATCATCTAGACGGTGATTATAATATACAGAAAAGTTTTGAAGTCTAAACCCTGGGATGTTCTTGGATTTTTCGTTTGTTTAGTTTTTGAGTTGGGGTATCACTCTGTCACCCAGGCTGGAGTGTGTGTAGCCTGGATCCTCTGGACTCAGGCGATCCTTCCACCTCAGCATCCCAAGTAGTTTGTGTGCTACTATGCCTGGCTAATTTTTTTTTTTTTTTAATAGATAAGGTCTCACTATGTTACCTGGGCTGGTTTTGAACTCGTAGACTCAAGCAATCCTCCCACCTAGGCTTCCCAAAGTGCCGGGATTACAGGCAGTGGCCACCACACCTGGCTTGAGAGTATGTTGTATGGAAGTCAGATACAGAGTTCCAAAGAAGGGGGGCATGACCAACTGGGCAACATGCTGCTGAAGGGATCAGGCAGGATGAGAACTGAACATCGACCTTGGATTTAGTGACTTGGGCATCATCGAGAAACAGTTTCAAAGGGATGGTGGGAGAGAAATTGTGACTGGAGTGAGTTCAAGAAGGATGAGAAGAGAGGAATTAGAGACAGCAAGCAGAGATCCCCATTTTGAAGAATTTTTCTGTAAAAGAGGCATGGAACAATAAAGAGGAGTGTGGAATGAAGAGTTGTTTGTAAAGGGAGAACTATTATATATGTTGGCTAACAGGAAGGTCCCAGTAAAGAGTGCAACATGAATGACAAAGGAGAGAGAGTGGAGGAGCAGGTGGAGGATGCAGAAGCCAGTGGCTTTGAGCGGGCAGATAGGGATACCCAGGAGGGGCAGGTCTCAGGGTGGGAGAAAGAAGCCAGAGTGCCTGGGTACACATGCAATGGGGGTAGCTGCAGTGGTGGGAGAGTGTTCAGTTTCTTGATTGTTTCCATTTTCTCAGAGTGTTAGGACAAGGGTCCCCAACTCCCCGGCCATGGACTGATACCAGTCTGTGGTATAGGTCTGTGGCCTGTTAGGAACCAGGCCACACAACAGGAGGTGAGTGGCAGGCAGGTAAGCAAACAAAACTTCATCTGCATTTACAGTCATTCCCTCTCACTCGCTTTACTGCCTGAGCTCTGTCTCTTGTTAGATCCGCGGCAACATTCAAACTGCACATGTGAGGGATCTAAGTTTGCACGCTCCTTATGAGAATCTAATGCCTGATGATCTGAGGTGCAGCTGAGGCAGTGATGCTAGCACTGGGGAACAGCTGCAAATACAGATTAACATTAGTAGTGAGGTTTGACTGCACATAACACCCTCCCTAACCCCCATGTCTGTGGAAAAATTATTTTCCACGAAACCGGTCCCGGATGCCAAAAAGGTTGGGGACTGCTGGGTTAGGAAGCTGTGAATGAGAAAAGAAGAGATATTTGAGGAGGAGAGTGTGAAAAATCTACCTATTAG